>CAJUYH010001033.1:4294-53654 GCA_910591685.1 Galerucella tenella
CTGTAAACAGGATGGGAAAAACGAGGAAGACAAAGTGCAGAACAAAACGAAACAAGACACAAATGAGAATTGCGCAAGTTTTTAAAATGAAATATTTTTAGCAACCAACGAGCAAGTGAGTAGAGAGGAAACCCAGTGCGATATATCGGGTCATCTTCAAAATCATGTGACGAATAAAATTATAAATTTTGTTTTGTATACATTAAAGATAATATTTGTGATTCACTGAAAAAATGGATAACAGCAGTAATCAATATTTTTTTAAACTAAAATTGATGATTATAAAAATCATTCGACTGTGTGTTTGAATTGTGTTTTCAGTGTGAGAGAAAAAATTTCTCTACCAACAATTCCCTCTTGCCTTTATTTTTTATTTTTTTCTATTGCTTTTATCTTTCATTCGATCGTTCGTATCCCTCAGTTGCATACTGTTCTCTCTTTCTCGATCCATTCACCGTTACAATTTTTCACACGTTCAAACAGAGTAGATACGATATCAATGATTATCAGCAAAACATTTGATATATCATCGTTGACATTATCGAGACGCGACAAATCGATCATTCGCATATGCGCAAACCTACTGTACACCATGGAAAAAAGAGTATGTACTATCTATATACAATACTTATATATATATATATATATATATATATATATACATTTCCTCGATCAATTATTATTAATGAAAAAAGCTTCGAAAATAAAATTCACAAAACATTACATGAACAACTTGGTAAATTAATTGATTTCAATCAAATTATTTACCAACGCACCTCTTCATACATTGAATTTTCTTTTCGCTCTACATTAGGATGGAAACGAGGAAATAATTTTCACCGTTCACGATAAAATATTTATTACAATTGTCAACGTATACCTGTGCCAATGATGGATGTCGGCGCAATTGTCGCGCCTGAAATGATCCAGGTGTATCAATAGTGTGTTGTCGCGATAATGCAGGATGTGGCGGTGTTACTGATCCTTGACGAAACCAAGGCAAAGATATTTTGCGACGCGCCTTTTGGGCAATCGTCGTCGGCTTCCCGGCCGGTGACGTCATTGCGACGTGATGCTGCAGCAAAATACACGAGTTCAATTCACTCCAATTTCACTTCCTTTTTTCCTTCAACTTTTTTTTTTGCCGTTCGCTATTTTATTTTCAGCTTTTCCCGACGTGTTATATCGACGCAACGATTTTTTTCCTCTTTTTATTTTTTATTTTTTTTTTCTCTCGTTTATTCGTCGCTACATTAATTATTTAATTAATTTTTTTTTGTACGAAATGACAATACTGCTGTCGTGTCGTGGCCACCAACAATGTGTCCATCGACAACGACGACTTCGACAATAATACGACATATAATTGTGCAATCATATTATTTATGATCGCCGTATTTTTTTCCTCGTTTAATTATTTATAATTTATTTGCTGTTTCTTTAAAGCCGCTATACCAGTGTGTGTCTATATGCGCACCTGGATAACGGCTTTGAACCGGTGAGTCCGGGCGACCCGAGAGCCGCGTCCGTACTGTCTCTTGCTTTGGATATTTTATACCCGGTTTCTGGGATCAACCCCCGGCGTAAACTACGGGCCCGAAGCCCAGAGCGAGGCACCCACCTCGCGTGTGTTTCACTGCGCCGGTTGGTGGTATTACCACCACCCTGTAGTTTATCTGTGTCTCTGTCTCACCATTATATTCTTCTCATTGCGCGTGTACAACTATCTTGCTCTCCCACCATCGCATTATTCAATGGTCCACCAGGGAATTCGCCGCGCATGTGTCGAAACTGATGAGCATCACACTTTATATTTATGTTGTAATTTCAGTATACTCTATTTCAACTTCATTTCATCTCTCAAAAGATATCTGTTTAGTGTTTACTCCAAATGATCGATTCTGCCAACGACAACGATGACGACGACGACGACAACAACGCGTTCGTCGTCTTTCTCGGTACAGAAACACCATTAGAAGGCGCAGCAGTAGCAGCAGCAGCAGCAGAAAATGTAAAGAGATTTGGTTTTTTTTTTTTTTTTTTTTCGAGTCTATACTTTTATTCCGGCCAAGTCTGAGCCATTTTCCGTTCCACTACTACAGTTCAACTTGAACACATTTTCTATCCACTCACGGTGTGTTTTTTCTTTTCTGTACTTCTTCATTATTCTATTTTTTTCATCTTCCCCATTTGCGAAATTTAATTGGAGCATCGCTACATTTTATATGGTTGGGGTTTGAAGTTTATTTTTTTGTACGGGAACTTTTGATAATAATGAAAGAGAAAAAAGTAAAATGAATTAAAATTAAATCTTCGAGAAGAATTAAGTGTGCGTGGAAAATGGTTTTTTTTGCTGGTAGGCGAATATAATGTCGTCTGTATTACGCTTTTATTCATAACCAACTCTTTTTGTCATTGCGAATTGTTTATCTCTAGTTTTTCAACTTTTTCTCATTAACGCCATAAATTTTGTACGATTTTAATCGACTTCAGAACGCAGAAAGTTATTAAACGAGAATAAGTCGCTTGCGGTTACGCGGCTGTGCAATCAATCACCCTATAAGATTATTAATAAGAATCCTGATTGCGTATTATGTATTAAATAATAAAAAAAATATCATGGCGCCAGCTATTAAATTACATTGTTACATGTCCGTACTATTTTTAAATTAATTGAATAAATAAATATTGCATAATAACAACGACAACAACAATCAATAATGAAAAAATTTACAGCTTACCTTATCCGAATCTGTAGTGTTTGTTGATCCAAATGATGCCAATGAATTTCTATCCAAATTCTCAACACTATCGTCAAGCGATGCGCATTCCTCCAAATCACGACTCGATCTCTGACTCGAACTCTTTTTCGCCGGACTCTTTGGCATACTCAAACTGAAATAAGTCTCCTGGATAACTTCACGCAATCGTTTCACCCAAAGTTGTTTTGCTTCAAGTGAATTTGCACGTAGGACAACTCGCGTGTCATTTGTTGGCGCACGACCAGTCCATACCGCAAATTTACATTCATCGCCCTCAATATGCTCGGTAACACCAAGCTCCGATGTCATCAATCGGCTTTTATAAATGTATCTCACCTGATAACAAAAGAGAAATCCCAACAAAATTATTTATAATCGATTGATAAAATAAAGATTCAATTGATATTATTATTTTACCTTTCCCGCAGAATCTTTCACTTCCTTGCTGAACAGTAGATAAAGTTCAAATAGAAATATATGACGATCTCGACCCTTACGTATAAGCTGTTTAGGATCCCATACTGTAAATGAATCTTGCAAAACTACATCGCCTAATGCATCAATCCTAACGTCGCAGCCTTCAAGTAAACTCAAATGTAAGGCATCATTTGCTTTTTTAGGCACATTAAGCATCACCTCCAAACCATCTTTTATTTCGCCCTGTCCTTCTTGACAGCACGCTTGTAAATCTTTTAATAACAACTGATATTTTGTTATACGTTGCACTGGTTTTATTAAATATGCAGCTATTGGATGTTCAACACGGTGTTTACGTTGTAAATCTTCAAACCACGTGCCACCATGTGAAACTAATAATTGATTGCTTTCAGGTTTATTTTTGCAATACATCACATACATATCGAATTTCGCTGCCCACGTTACAAAACAATGTCCAACGTCCTCTGGCATCGTCTCGTATTTCTCCAATTCACGTAAAAATGTATCGCAATGAAATTGATAAATTTCTTCCATATTGCTAAATATTATTGATTCACGACTTTGTAATCCTGATGGTACTGCACCACGGCCATTTCGTGTTTCCTCTAAGAAACATCGAATGCATGTTTCTAAATCCTTCACATATGTACGCTCTGTTTGCAATAATTCTGCCATTATGAATTCCTTTCGTCGCGCGGATCGTCGTTTCTCCTCATTTAATTCTTTCAAATCTTTACCCTTTATTTTTTCCTCAAGTAATGGATCTGAATTGCGATCTATTGAAAGATCTTTATGGCCATCGGAATCAGATTGTATTCCCAAATCATCCTCTATTTGTGTTTTATAACAATCCATGCGCATACTAAAATCTTTATAACGTTGATCAACTTCAGCAACAGATTGTTTAATTGTTGCCGCGTGTGCATGACCCTTTTCTACTAAATTGTCTGCGAGTTGAATCAGTAATTTTACACGTTCTCTCGTCTCCTGCAACAAAATCAATTGATTAATAAATTATTTGCCATCAATTTCAATGTATATATATATATATATATATAATTTTAATGATATCAAAATACATTCGATATTGCTGTAAATGAATTGTGGCGAGTGTGTTTTACTGTTGTATGGAATTATTGACGTGGAAATTGAACGTATCGTGTTCATATGCCGCCGATTATTCAATAAACTGTCCCCGCGAAACGCGATATATAAATTTGCTTTGAAAATGCTCTTGTACTACTTGGCAAAGGCAATTGTAATTTAATAGTTACGCAAACGCATCTGATGTCAGACGCAGTGTTTAAATTAGCCAAAAATAAAACAAAAATAAAAATTTATAGATTAAATTTTTTCATATTGACCGCGGTATTATTATGATTATGATAATTTTATTTCAATTGAAATTAAACGAATATTTGAATAAAAATAGTAACGCACGAGAAAAACAGCAACTTACTTTCGCCGCGCCCTTGAATTCATTGTGTTCCTGAAGTAATTGCTCATTTTCCAAACGATTTTTCCCAACATTTGTGTGTGTAGCCAAATACAATTCACCGGTTTCACGTATCCATTCAAGCGCTTGCTTAGCGCTACGTTCAAACAACACAAACTGATGACACTGATCAAGACGTTTTTTTCTTTGCGTCCAATATTCCAATACTTTATTTTCTTTACTCAATAATTCTTCAAGTATACTCTTGACTTTATTTTCTGAACCGCCGCTAGTCGTTTTGTAGCTATAAAATTGCAAACTTCTATTGGTATATTTCAGAAATGTTTCCGCTGTGCGGCGGACAAGAGTGCAAGCCTTTAAAAATGCTTCTTTTTGTTCCTGATGTTTTCCAACTAATGTCGGCACTTGTCCACCTTTTTCACCCGCCAAACACCAATCCTCATCGCGACGGTATTCGCGCTCCAAACTGTCCAACACCGAACGAACTTGTTCAGCCGTTTTATAAAAATTAATGCTAGCTGTTACCAGTTTGTGTCGCTCTTCAGCGCATGTAACGAGCTGTTGCCATCGTTTAGTCACATCCTCTGCCACTTCACGAATACTCTTTGGATCATAATGATTAGCGCTAACTAATGCATCCGCTCGATGTTTCACTTGCACCGCTGACGTGTGTGTTTTTTCAATCGCAACTTGGAACTGTTCATGCTCCAACCGTAATTGTTCAGCGTCCGATAAATTTTCGGGCACTCGTAATGAAGCTAATAGCATTGCTTCACCATTGCGAATCCAATTTGCAACGTGCTGTGCATCGCCTTGCAATTGTACTAATTGTGCAGCCTGTTCCAAACGCACGCGGCGAATCTCCGCCAAATCTTCAGCGTCCATTTCGCGTTCATTCAAAAATTCTAACAATACTTGAACACGCGCGGTTGCTGTGTGCTTTCCATCAGCCATTATACAAACACCCGCTTGTTCCAATACCTGAGCGAGCTCTTGACCCTGTTGTAATACTTGAAATGCTGTATTTTGCATGTGTGCAACACCGTCATTATGAACACGTAACAGCTGCTCGGGAGATCCTTCGCGTGGTGGTCCACGAAGCTCTTGGGCCCACATCTCCAGCTGTCCGCTTGCTTCTAATGCATCACGTTCAAACACACGTATTCGTAGACACAATTCCAAACGTAATTTACGTGTCGCCCAGAGTTCCTCTAATTCTTGGCGTAACATAGCAAGACGATCGAGTGCCGCTTCCACTGCGCTCACTGACCCCGTTGTGTCGGGTGATTCAGAAGAATCGCGCAGCTCTTGAAGCAATGCCTCACCTTGAGCTATGGTTGATGCACACGCTTCAAGACATGACGCACGATGTTGCGCGCATTGATCTAATAAACGTTCGGCCGTTTCCAAATTTTCTGCCACTTCGTCCTGCTGCAACTCTTGACGCAGTTCATCTACCCATCCGCTGAGCTGCATTAAAAAATAAAGCAATTAGACAATTTAAAATTGATCTTTCATGTCTTTTTCACGTGATTCTTCGACAATAGGTTCAATTATTTTTTTTTTACCTCTTTTTCATGGGTATAGAAAACAACAGCTAAATCCAATCGACGACGTCTTTGTTCGACTCTAGTGGCAAAGCTACTGACGTGCGCTTCTAATTCTTGAGCAACCGCGTATATTTCATCAGCTGCGCACTCACCCGTGTGCGCGAGTTCTTCAGCCGCAGTGAGTAATTTTGTTGCATTCGTATAAGTATTCTAAACATAAATATCAAATTATTATTCATTTATGATTCATTTGTATTATCGCGTGATGATGAAATAAATTAGTTGATAAAAATGATAACAAATATACCTGTGCCACATTTTCGAAATGTTCATGACTCTTCTGGTAAACTCGTGCCTTTTGTAAATTACGTCCAACACCAGTATTTTTCCGAATAAATACTTCACCATGATTGGCCAACCAATCCAATACTTGTTTAACATCCTCTTGAAATAATCTACGGAGGGAAAATTGAATTATTGATGTAACTCCAATATTAGTGATTGATGTAAATTGATAATTCAATTCTTGTTAATTGATTTGTGTTGAGGGACGTATCGGTTTTTTTTTTCTCAAAAGATGAACTTAGTGGAACAGCGAAATGGATGTAGCGAGAGACATTTAATACACAGAATTAATTACACAAAGGCTGGTGTGTAACCACGCGTACCTTAAAGCGAGTCGCTGGTGTAATTTGACTTTACGAGCATGCCATCGAGCTTCCAACGCTCGGTGATGGCCTAAAATTTGATGAATAACCGCAAGCACGTGTGACGCACCCTCGCTGTAATCCGCGGCTGGATTTCCACTCATACCACCGCGATTGTCCATTCCATGGCCATCTTGGCTCTAACCAAATATCCAATACAATTATTAATTTCTAATTGTTTATTCAAACAATTAATTGCATTTTATTAATTCATTTGTCTTTTTTTTTTACACTATCATCTACTTTACAATATGAAAAGAAGTTGGATTACTGTATTGTATCTACGATAATCCAAGAATAAGCACCAAGATTATGTATGTTAATTACTTTTTTAATATACTCTTTTTCTCTTTATACAACATGCAATAAAATTTCCTTATTAATTTTAGATTTGGATATTGGATTATTTTTATTTCATCTCATACATTCAAGCGTGCATTGAATAAAGTTGAAATTATTGAAAAATAAAAATCTGATGAAAAATGAAAACTGACAAACGAGAGAAACACAAACGATGCAAGACATTGGACAACATACATGTTTTCTGTTGGAGTGGTCAATCCCTTGGGGCTGATTACACACTTGAACAAGATGATCCAGTTGATAAAGAAGCTTCTTACTGGTACTGTGTACCTAAACAATGTTGCAAGCCAAAAGCGAGATGTAAGAGAAAATTTTATCGTTTTTTATGGTATTTTTTTGGTTGTTTGTTCCAAATAAATTGGCAGGCCACCTTCACCTTTATAGCAAATGCTGTCCTACTTTTTCTTTTTACAATTAAACATAATTGCAACACGTGAGGATAATTTAATTATGACAATGTAAATAATGTATATGAATATAAAAGAACATAACTATATATATATATATATATATATACACAATTATGACTTCATAGCGCCCAGTATTTGTATATGAAATTAGTATTGGCCCCTGTGAAAATAATTAATTACAAACAAGTAAATTTTTTTACGAGTATAGAAAAATGAGTATTTGTTATTTCTTCGCCCCAGTCACCAAGCAATCATTCGGATTTTGTTTGTTTTGTTTGGAATTTATCAGCTGGAATAGAATAAAAATAATATATCAAACACCGTACATAATCGTTGTGAAATGTATCCGTGGTAGTAGTGACTGCAGTGGCATTTGAGCTGTGACATACTTGTAGCATTGTGCCAAGACCATTCAATAGAGCTTGGTATGCGTTGTAAACCTGCCAAATATTTCTGCCCTTACTAAATTGCATAAAGAAATCAATAGAATTCTAACCAGAAATGTGTTTTCGTTTCAATTTTTTATTGTTTCTGCCATTATATTTTACTTTTCATCACGTAGTAATAATAAATATGCTATATCAATCGACGATATTAGAAAAATGCCAGTTGCAGCAAAAATATTAAACGTTACTATCGGAAACTAGTGGAAATCCAAAACTAAAATTGCCGCCATTACTCTAGTCCAGTTTGCTTGAACATCCGATTAATTAGCGTGATAAAAAGTACTCTGGCAACTCTAACTTGCTACCGTATATTTGTTTAATATAATTCCATTTTGTATAATTAGAAATGTAGTATGTAGTTGACGTTGGATTATAGAAAAAATATGTATACATCTACATATATAATGAATAATTAATAAGAAAAATAATACCTCTGTGTATGCTTGACACATGGCCTCGTATAATGTTTGATGTTGTCGTATATGTGACTCAAGCACAGCTATTTCATTCGGTAAATTTGTCGACTCGCACGCTTGGCTCCATCCCGTCACACTATCGACGTACTGCTCGGCCTTGTGATGAAATACAACACTCAAACCAAGTACTGCAGTGCGCTCATCAAGTCCAGCAGCGAATTCCTTCCAAGCACGATCTAACCGGCCAGCAACAGCTCTAACATGTCCCGCGGCATAATGTTGTGTTTCCAACAGCCTTCCAGCCATTGTTAAAATTTTATTTATATTCACATAAACATTCATTGAACTCATGGTAAAATGTTTATGCTCCTCTTGTAAATTCTTTGCCAATTGATATGAACAACCAATTTCAACATAATTCGCAAGAAATACATCACGATTGTGACATATCCAGTCAAACATTTTTTCACAATCTTGCTCGAATAATCGCAATTGAAAACATTGATCCAATTTTGTTTTTTTTATATGCCACAGTTGCAATAAATGTTGTTGCGCCGCATGTACAGAATCCAAATGTTGGATGACAAGAGCAGCCAATGCGCGTCCATCAGGATCGACTCCACCAGCCGCGCCACTTTCAATGCTTCCACCCTCGCCTGAACTTCCACTCATACCTATTCGTTTTTTTTTAATTGACAATGTAATTTATATTTCAATTAAAATCCCAATGAATATAAATATATTTCCGTTTATATATATGTATATAAGTTACCATTATTGAATCGCTGTAGCAGTCGTTGTCCGACAACTTCAACCTCTTCAACCGGAACTTTCATTATTTTCTTTCGCATC
Organism: Galerucella tenella; assembly: GCA_910591685.1. Taxonomy (NCBI): domain Eukaryota; kingdom Metazoa; phylum Arthropoda; class Insecta; order Coleoptera; family Chrysomelidae; genus Galerucella; species Galerucella tenella. The sequence continues at coordinate 13,695 of CAJUYH010001033.1, forward strand.
TCGTTGTGAAGATCAATACCGTGTTTGGCGCCACCCACATCGTCAGCAAAATCATTGCGACTCAAATCCTCCTGTAAATCATCGAGACGATCAAGTAAATCAGCCGCCTGCCATGTAAAATCCTCCACCGCCAGTCGTGTGTCTATCCATTGAGCATGATCATATTGCAATGATCCATCGAGATCCGCAGTTAATTGACTCGAATCAATTACTTTTGTCAATGCCTCCAAGCTTATTGTGTTTATCTGAAATGAACATATAAATGCATAAAAATAAATGAAAAAAATTGTAACGATCATTTATATTTATTCTTCGTAACTTGAATTTTTCGTTTTTATACTTTATCTTCTCATGCAGTAAAGTGAATATTGATTTCTAATTTTTTTTGTCTTGCAAAAGGTCAAATCTTTGGTCACAATAATCTGCTTGTGACTGAGTGCATACATACTCTTGCATTGTTGGTAAAAGCCAGAGTGGCTGCATATATGAATATAGACGTGTGTATGTATGTGTATGTGCATGTGTCATTGTGGAATATTTGGTCTTGGCACATTAATGTTGCGGCACAATGAACATACTAAAATTTTCGCTACTGCCTGAATGCATTCAATAAAACCGGCCAAACTGTCGACAACGATATCGTACATATACAATGTAGGACAGAGATAGGATTCTTGCCAACATATTCTACAGCAATGATGTACAACACAGAACCAAATGCTTTATTCAACCTGACGGAGGGCATTTCGTTGCTATTGATTGTTCCCATTTTTTTTTATATTTTTTTTTCACCTCTTTTGTTTTCCTTTTATGTTTTTTTTTCTTTTTTACCTCAAAGTTGTATTTCTTCTGCTTTGCCAATGATGTACGTTGCTTTTGCCAAAAATTATCCGGTTTTATAATGAATGCAACGTGAACTGAACGATGAAAGTGTTCGTGTAATACCTGCGAAATGAAAAAGAAATAAAACAATAAATTATTTCAACATTATATCACTTTCTTATTACATTTTTCGATAAATTTAACTTTACTTACTTTCAATATTGGCTTCACTGAGTCCCACGTGGCACCACGCATGTCCACAATGACTGTAAACCTAAGTCCTCTGGCTTCGTCATTTGGAATAGCCAATAGATATTGTAATAATCGACGATAATCCTCTGGTTTGGCACGTTCACGTCGCGATGTCGTTGGAAATAATAGAACAGGTCCACCACGACGGTCTCTACCGCCTGGCAATATTGCCAAACGTTCTTCCAACAGTGGCAATACTTCAGCCGCACGAGTTCCATCCATTGTCATTCACAATTATTGTTTGTAATAATGCTAAAAATAAATATTAGAAACAGCAAGCTATAATATTTCTTTACTCTTTTTATCCACAGACTTCTCTCACACTCTCTATTGTGTTTATTTTCTCCTTCTGTATCCTTTTGTTTTTACCATGCAATTTTTTTTAAGGTTAACAATCGATTTCACATAATTATTTATAGATAAAAATGAAAATGGATATCGATGCTTTGAGCGCAACAATATTCTATTTTTTGCTTTGTATATACATTGTTGTGGTCAAGGATATTTTTATGTGTTTATATATACGTGTGTTTGTGTGTATGGGTCAATTGCATTCAGTTGAATTAATAGTACGGGCAAATCAATCAAGATAGTGCATAGTGGTTTTTATTATACACAAGACATCAAATTCATTTGGAATTTTACCAACATCATATAGTGATATTGCAAACGAAATGTGTTTGCATTGCGCCAATACAATTTACACTAAACTTTTTCTCATCATTTTTCCCTCCATTCCTCATATATATATCTCTGTACTATTTTTATTATTAGACATTGTATGGCTTTATAATAAATTTCTCGAATTAATGGAGATAAAGATCCAGTGACAAATATGATTTATTACATTAAAGAAGGCCGAGAAGCCTTTTTTTTTTACGACAAAATACATGACGTACATTCATGAATGAAGATACTGCAACTTGAGTGATACGAGTATATATATTTTGCCCACAAATCAATCTCTGACCATGAAGGAAGAAAAGACAGCGCGTGCACAAGCTCACAACCCCTCTAATCCCTTTACATGACACACACACACACATATATATATATATATATATATATATATACGTTAAAAATGGCAAAGATGTAAAACGAAAAGATGAGATAAACAGGTACAATAACTTGGCCAACGCGCGTCATGTAATAAATTTTTAATGGCCGACGTGTGTAATATAATAAATATGTTGTTTGTTAATTTTGATAATAGTAAAATATGTATATATATACATGTTTGAAATAGATTGTGATAAACATCGGGCGTCGGTGGTGGATTGTGAATTGTCAAAATCAGTCACCAACCACTCTGTACACAGCCCCACACACACATATATACATATTTATATATATATATATATATATATATGCACGCAGATCCACACGGACAAAGTTGCGTGGGCGATAGAGAAAGACGTAAAAAAAAAAAAAGAGAGAGAATGAGCAAGAATGCTTCGCTCATTTTTTGGATTTTTACCTGCAACAATTTGTACCACGAGCTGCGTCGATTATTATTGTTTTTACTGTTGTGATGGTGACGGTGGCGTTGATGTAATGCACTTAATTCCACACATGAAATAACGTCACAGTTCATATTGGCTTGCCCATCGGCGATACAAAGTCATGCGACAAGTATCGCGAGAATATCATCTTCTGCCATCTTCTACGAACCTCCCCACTTTTCATACTGACGAATACTGACGAGTTCCGCCGATATTAGTTCACAGTCTCGTCACCATCAGCAGCAGCGTCTGTCTCCCTGTATGTGTGCATATGCACATATATATGCCATCCCATTTATGTATGTGTTGTGCATAATTTTTGTAGTGGTTCGAATTCAGCGCATTTCTTTATTCGTTTTTTGTTTAATTCCCCCCCCCCCTTCCTCATTGCTTTCAAACATCTTTTCTGCTTGTTTTTTCACTTTTTATTGTCCAATATAGCCCGATTTTGTATTATTGATTGATAATTATTGGTATATTGTATTTTAATTGTCAATAATATCATTTTGTTATATATTTATGTGGTATGGAATAGCTTGTAAGTTGAGTGATGAATTATTGTTGAGGTTATTTTGTAAACAGAATTTTTGGTTATTAAGTTGTTGGTATATTATATTGTTATTTATCTGAATTTAATTACTTTTTGGTAGCCAACAATGTGATTATTGTTTGAATTATAGGATTTACTCATTTAAAGTCATTGTTTAGTTAAAAACTGAGATATAAATGTGTCAACAATTTTGTTATTTGTTTCATAATTCAATTCTATATTCAAATTATGGCGCGCGCGTAGGGATCCGTGATAGAGATGAACATGGGAACATTTGATGCGGGAAGGGAGAATATGCCGAAGTTACCCGAAGGCCCCTCTTATTGGAAAAAATATATACATTATTGTCAATGATTAATATTGAAATAGTAAACAAATAATTTTATTTTATTTGGATATTGTCTTTTTATCGTTCATTTATTATTAAACAGAAATATGACGAGTTCAGTTACCACAAATCCATCAACTCTATTGCCATTAGGTGAGAGTTTACAATTGTTTTATATACCGTTTAACCTCAAATAATTCATATATATATATATAGATATTTATTTGTTTACTATTTTACTGATCGATCGCATTTAATAATTATAAATAATTACAGAATTGGTAGACAAATGTATTGGTTCAAGGATACATATTATCATGAAGAACGATAAAGAAATTGTTGGAACTTTATTGGGATTTGATGACTTTGTAAATATGTTACTGGAGGATGTTACAGAAAGTGAAGCAACACCGGAAGGTAGAAGAGTAACAAAACTCGATCAAATTCTTCTCAATGGCAATAATATTACAATGGTAATAACGCTTTTTTATTCAACTTCATTTACCTCCGCATATATATATATATATAAACATTTACATATATTTACATTGTTTAATTAATAATCTAATAATTAATTTTTGCTTATTTCAGTTGGTCCCCGGTGGCGATATGCCAGACACGTAAAAGAAAATCACCGGCATTTGATTATTCATAATGTAAAAAACATAATAATAATTTTCGGGAAAAAACAAAAACTAAAATAATAAACTTTTTCTCATCATATAATCTACAAATTAGCCTCGAATCTCATGAGAAATTATTTAACTTATCAATGACAATGTTTAGTGGCGGTCGATTCGCTACATTATCCGACCATAAATTTTGATATAAACTTTTGTATTCACCATGGCATTCATCGTTGACGTCTTCATCATCAGGCCTCACGCCTTTTCCCGTGAGATAGAGAATTGTATGAGGATGATAACCAATAAATGGAGCTTTTCTTGATAGCAATTGCCATGCCAATACACCCAAAGAATAAATATCGGAATTTACATTAGGTCTACTGCCTTTTATGACTTCAGGTGCAACATATCCAGGTGTTCCCTTACAAAAAAAAAAAAAAAAAACAAATAACAGTCATTTTGAAACATTCATTCGTCAAATAAAAACAATTTCACGTATTATGTTTATTTTCCAAGTTTTAAGTCTCTGTCATTCATACTTACATGTAAACTGAACGAATTTGCATCAATTTCATCAATCATAATAGAGCTGCCAAAATCTGCGAGCTTTGGCTGCCCATCCAATGTAATTAAAATATTTTTTGGTTTAACATCCGCATGAATAATTCGAGAATTATGACAAAATTGTAATGCACTAGCAATTGCTTCCCAAGTATCAATTCGTTCCTTTTTATCCAAAAACATTTCCTCCAATTTTTCTTCAAGTGACACACTACAAAGCTCCATTGTTATCAATGACCAAACAGTTCCCTGTTCAATGCCGAGAATACGTATAATATTTTTGTGTGTTAAGGTGGCCGCACGTTTTTCTGCCTCTACTGATACATCACTGCGTCTTCGTCGTTTAATAATTTTTACCGCTACTTGATTACCTTCATTCAAATGAATCCCATCAACTCGAATAAAACATCAAAAGGTATTTCAGTATAGATAGGAATTATTTATTTCATACCTTTATAAGAGGCTTCATAGACTGTTCCAAATCCACCGCAGCCAAGCACCAATCGTTCTCTATTCGGTAAAGCATTATTGATAATTTTCACACGATTCGGTGTGTCAATATTGAAAGGTAACACTTTACATTTAGACGGCGTTTTCGGTTCACATCCATGTGGACTCGACAGTTTATTTTGTGTTTGCAGACTTAAATTATGTTTATTTATAAATAAATAAGAATATAAAAATTATTTATGTAACGAATTTAATCAAATAATTTACCTGACATTGAGATTACTTCGTAATGAACGCGGTGATGAATTGCGTTGAGTTAGCGCTGAAATAGTGAGACGTTGCGATGCCATTTCGTATATTGACAATTTTCATTTCCGTCACGTCATTTAAATCGAACATTTCACGAGATACATCCGGACACTCCGGCTTTATATATCTTCATGTTTACACATTTATTCACGATATAGATATATCCATTTGTATAATATATGTATAAGTAGACGGTCAAGAGGAAACAATGATGAATGATAAATGATAAACAAAAATAAATGAATTTTGATTTAAAGGACAATTAAAATATTTATTGATTTATTTACTTATTTATTATATCCAACTTGTGGCATTGTTCAGTTGCCTGTATGATCTAATTATTACTCGTAATACTGAACGTTTAAATCATTATTTACAATAGTATCTTCATAACTTATCGAAATGTTAGAGAATAATAATAATAGTAATCTCTGTAATGTATATATATATATATATATATATATATATTTATGGGTATTGAGTTATGGAATATCTGTCGATTGAACACTGAATATTACATATATCGATGATAAAAATCATAGAATTATTAACTATTGAAAATGTCTGCATAAATTCATATAATTAACAATTTTAATTACCATCATTTTCAAAGATATTCATTCTCGTTTGTAGAATGAAATTATTTTTTTTGTTTTCAACTAATTGTTCTACAAGCTCTATTAATTTTCCCTATTTATTTAGTTCTTTCTCTTTTTTAAGTACCATTATTATAGTGTTGCGCAGAATTTTTTAACAATCTTTCCAATAGAATATATATTTGTATTTTAGTGCATATATATATATATATATATATATATTTGTACAATTTTTTTTTCTGTGTTCATTCTCATCATTCCAAAATATATGTGCTTATAATTGAATTTTTCGCTATTCGCTTATTGGTTTGCTTATTTATTCCTTTCAATTTGTTTGCTTCTCTGCGATACAAATTTGATTTTTAAAATCCAACACGTGTAAACCTATACATATATCCGTCAGTATTATAAAAAATATCTTGACAATTGAACGTTCTCATTTATGTTTATTTCTTTAAAGTTGATTGTCAATCAACTGCTTCTTATAATTTCACTTTTACTTTATTCTTGCTGTACTACTTTCATATCAAGGTCCAAGCCATTTTTCTGTTATATATTTCTATCACCCAATTATCTTTCAACAATTTGAATTAAAAAATTTTGGATTTTTTTTTAATATATTCGAAATTGAATAAATTTGATTCTTCATTTTTACACCTGTTTGCTGGAATATTTTCGTTTTTAAATATTGTAATGAAAGTGAAAAATATACTTGTATATTTTTGTTTCATCTCTAACAGAAATTCATAAAATATATTCTTTCTCTCTCTTCCCCCGTCCCTCTTTTTGTTTTTCTCTATTTTATTTATATATATATATATATATATATATTTTCGTTCAACAAGACAATATTTCTCCACGTGCTTGGCCCCGCGACAGTGGTGGTACATTTAACATACAAACTCACATACACCCACACACGCACCTTATTCAGGTACATTTTCATTAAAATTCCATTGCTTTTCATTATATTTTCTTCATTGTTACCAAATTCAATAATTATTTTCACTTTCATAAATATAGTGTTCACAAAATAAATCTTCTATCCATTTGCTGAAGGTTTACAAGTCCTGAATTTTTTTTTTTTTCAATCTTCATTCCTATTATCTGCGCATTTATAAGTACAATAACACATTCAATTAATTACGATATCAAAGTTATATAGCAGAAATTTTTTTCTACCAGTGATTTATTAATTCGTAATGCGTAGCACCCTAAATAAAAATTTGAGATTCCTGTTTTATATTTCAATTAATTCGATTGAATATTGACAAAGTGTACGTTTATATCTGAATGTTCGTGATATTGCTGAGGTAGCACAGTCTAATTAAGCGACATCGCGAATAAATATACATTTGGAAATTGAATTTGGAGAATAAATTGAATGATTTAAATATTTTTGACGATGAAATATTGTTTGCTGAGATAAAAATTCGTAAGTATCATTTTTCAATTCGATCCAATTTTCAAAAGTGATAAAAATATAACGATAAGAATATATAAATATATTCGAACGCATTCATTACGCTTCATGTAATCGTCATTGAAAATTAATTAATTAACATAAGCAAGAATAACTATTTACATTAAATATAATACAAGATATATCCACTATAAATTCATATCAATTCAATAAATTGTCTACTCTACTTCACTTTTCTAATTGACATTTTTCCCCATCGAAAACACAAGAATCGTGAAAAATAAAAATAAAAATAGATAAACTCAAATTTCCTCCGAATATAATGATTAATATGTCCTCTACAACATCTGAGCAATTGAAAAGAAGAAATATGAATATTAATTATACAATATTGGAGACAACAATTCATCAACACCATAAACAATAAATCCAAGATTTTATCATTACGTCTCGCAAACATAAATAGATGTATATTGTGGAGTGCACAATGCCATCTTTTTTTTTTTTGAATTGAATTGAAGAGAAGAGAACTGAGATAAGGCACAAGGTTCTATCCAGGTAATGGCGCTTCCTCATAGAAGTCAAGTTCATCATCATCATCAACAGTCTCATTATCGGGGCCTTTACTATCAAGCGCACGTAATTCAGCAGCAGTGAAGAATCTTACCATTTGCGCGCGTAACGGTATCATGAGAATAAGAAAGAATGGCAATGCAAGCGCTGCTTTAGTACTTTTAACAATCCACAATACTGTTAAACACAATATTTGTATCAATGTAAATATATGCATTTTATATGTTTGTACACGCCGAACATAATTAGCGCCACCATGATGTTTAACTGGCATGAAAAATAATTTAAAGCGATCGAATAATTGTACACCATTTGTTGATGATATTCCCATATAAAGGAATACACCAAGAAGTACAGCGATGGGTACTCGTCGCAACAGGGGCGCCATAAGTACACTTACGCCCACGAGAATTGCCACAAGCAATGCACTAACACGTTGCTCTTTAACTTCAACAATGTGTGGCTTATCTCCTGGTGCGTGAGTACGCGACATAACTGTCACTGCTGACACATGAGTCAATGAACGCACTGACGCAGCGCAACACCATGGTGCGCCCATAAGTCCACAGCCCACATTCATCAAACAAACAACAACAATATCCATATGATAACCGCAGCCCTTACGCAATTTACGCTCTTTCTTATCGATAATCAATTCTGATATTTGGGTTTCCATAAATACGAGGATGTAAACGAGAAAAGCCGGCACAATGCACGCAAACGCCATCCATACTGGAATAGGTTGATCAACACCTGTTGGTGATACAATCCAACTGCGATCAGGTACAGTTGGCGATAAACCCTCAGGCACAAGCAATTTTTCTGTTTTAACTTCCGATAAATAATCAATTAATACAAAAACAATGATGCTTATTGGTACACCAAAGTCACCAAACGCACGACGTGCGCTACGTCCCAAATAATGGCCATTTCTAAATATACGGAGATAATAAGCGCCAAGAAATGTTCCTAAACACAATATTGTACACATTAATGCTGTATTTGGTTGATTTATCAATAAACCAGCTGCATTGTGACTTGGTAAATTTTCCGGTGTTAATTCATAATTGATAGTTAATCCACTTTCATTTGTTGAACGTGTGAATTCCAATATTTCAGTTGCATTTGTCATGTAATACGTGACATTTTCATAGTTATCATCGAAGCAATATTCAGGAAGTAGTGGATTACGATTGAAAAAATTGAATAATTTAACAAATGTCTCGACAATGTAAAGTAGTGAAATGAGTCCGGTGAATATTTCTTCAGTGAAACGTGTAAATAAACGTACCAATACTGAGCCTTCAACGCATGCAACTGTCAATGCAATAATGCCCATCCAAATACCAATATAAAATCGCATCGTTAAAAATTCAAGTTTATTCGCGAGACAAAAATTATATAGACTCTCATCGAATAGTAATAATGGACCAGTTGTACCAATTATTACTAATGGTTGCGCGGCAAATAATGCCATTATTACACCAGTCCACGAACATGACACAAGAGTTTCAGATATACCAATGACATTGTGTGTTTTATCACTCAACAAACCGCCAAATGTTATTGCTGCACAAAGCGCGGCGAAATACATAAAAATTGCGGCGGCTACACACGATGAGTTTAATCCTTCAGTGAAATCCGATGCATAAAATTTATATCTTCGTTTTATATCATTTATTATACCACCAAATGGTCGTCGTGTACGACGCAATGGATCATTATCATCTGGCGGACGTTTTTCACCTTCACCAGCCAATAATGCTTTCTTGATTGCTGCGTCGCTTTGTGCTGCTTGATATTTTTTTGCCAATGCTTTGGCTTTACGTTTTCTAATTGCTTCACTTTTTGATTTGAGTTCGTCAAATGGTAATAATGCTTGACGTTGCCAATCACCCGGTGGTAGCACTATCGAATCATCCAAAAAATCATTGATTGCTGATAATAATTCACGGCGTTCAGTTGCTTTGTATGCAACTTTGTGAAATGATATGTTGGACATTAAGGTGGAGATTGAACGTCCGATTTCGTGATAATCCAGATCGGCATTGCGTGGACCCAATAGAGTGAACATGAAACGCACTGGGATCGTTACTTCAGTGATTGATGGCATTAGAACACCTTCAGCAAGGCGAACAAATGCAATTGTTGGTTGATCTAAAAAATCCACCGCACCGACGAGAACAATTGTTGCCTCTGCGCCCGCGGGAATTCGCTTCAATAGATAGTCGTTGTGGTTTTTTTTCAAGTCCTCACTGCTACTTGTGTATGTCATTTCTTCTTTCATATCAATTGTTGTATGATTGTTGTCCAAATTTTGAGTTGACGTAACGATTTTTGGTTTAGCATCATGTAAATTCTGTGAAAAATGTATTTATATTTTTGTTAATTTTTTTTTCCTTACTGTCTATCCGTGTATGCGATGATTTACGTTCATAAATTTATGACAAATAAAATGCTTCGACTTTTTTCCTTATGTTGTGGAGTTGTTTAATTTTATTTTTGGTTTTTTTTTTTTTTTTTTCAATAAAATGAAAAATCGAAGCATTTCGATTTTGAAATGATGAAACACAAAAATGTAAATATATGATTTTGACAATGTAATTCTATCAATTTGTACAATTATCGTTATGACGGGGAGTAGTAAAAATTATATCACAGAGATGATTTTCAATGACGAAAATAAAATCAATAAATAAATAAATAAATAACGAGAGACGAATGATGTATTTTGGACAACACGAACACCAAGTTGATAAAATTTTTTCTGTTTACAAAGCTATTTCTGGAGACTATGGACTCACAGTTATAATTCTCATACAATCGAAACCTTTGTGGTTAAAAAACCTTTTACAGTTGTTAAAGTTAAATTAAATCAATTTTTAATGAAAATGTCTGTGAGTTCATTTCCAGATATGAATTATTGAAACAACAAATATGGGGATAATGATGAGCGTTTATGAAAGTAAGAGAAAGTGGGAGAAAAAAAAAAAGAACATTAAGAAGTATATTGATGAACAATAAAAATATCAAGGGGGGATAACGAGAAAAAGTTTTAACATTTTTCAAAAGTTACATGATTTTCCGTGTTCTCCCGCGCAGCATCTTCTTCCTCCAGCCCGATGGACTGCAGAAATATAACATTGATGCCGATCAGTATCAAGAACGTAATAAAAATAAAAAAAAAGAAGGCAAAAAGAAATTTCAGTCTATATAAATACATCAATTATCTTTCAATTTTATAATTAATCAATGGTCCGATAAATATTTAATAATGTAAATAATTGTTTGTTTATCAAACCCACAGTGCCGCAACCAAAAAGAAAATAATTAACACATTCAACGGGATTATTAATATAGCCCTAATTATAATAACCAACAAAATATTAATCAAAACTTGCTGCAAATTGAAAATTAGATAAAAAAATTATCAGACTTTTCGTCTTACTAAACATCAAATTATCATTTAACTATATAATAAAATTGTTTTCTTACCTGAAGACTCGTGTAACTAGCGTAATTTCGTTTGCCACCGAATCGAAAACGTTCGTGCTCTTGAACGTGCCGATGACGTAATAAAAGTGCTCTCATAATAACTGGACGATCCTCCGGTAAAATAAGTTCATCAACAACCATTTGTTCCACAACCCGATAAGCCATACCGGGCACATCTTTCTCTTCGAGATCAAGCAGCACAACACCCGTCTCCAAGCAACGGCGTAAATTTAAAAGTGAATGAAAACTCAATGAAGCCACATGTGGTCGACCCCATCGATCAGAACCCTCTTCAACATCTTCCTCATATTTAATCCACCTGGCAGTTTCCCGCCACTCGCGTTCTTCACCAACACCATGCAACTCATCCAATTGAACAAAAACTTCATGTGGCGAATGATCATACATTTTTTTAAGTGTCTCATGGGGAATTCCACCGCCCTCTTTCCTACGACCAATTTGAATTGTTGAATGCCCAGCTTTGTGTCGTCGCATTCCCCGTGGATCGTCGCTTCGATGTGACTCGAGGTCGTCGATATCCAGCTCCTGCAATGTGCTCGCCTCTTCCGGTTGAACACTTACACGTCTTCCAAGTGGTCCTGTCGCATCGGGTAAACCAGCACCCGAACGTTTGCGCCATTGTGGATCCTCTTGTAAAGAATATTTCCTTGATTTGTGATGATGGCGTCTATAAATGAAATTAAAAAATTATTCAACTCTATATATTTTGAGTAATAAATATTCAATATTTACAATGCACCTCAAGGATAAATTGATAATGAAGAAAAATAATATGAATGATCGATTGATTAATGGGATATGATGTGTGATGATAGTATAAATTTGTTTGTATTTAATGATCATTCATTAGAGCTATTTATTCGTCAACATGCGGCTTCCATTCTCACTCGCTCACACTCTCCTTTATTTTCTCTCTTCCACTCGAATAAAACGTGTTATATTGCGACAGAAGAAACAGAAAGGGCATTGTTATATATGTATAATAGTGAATGTTTGAATGAGCGCCAAATTCACATTGGCACTTGACCATGGCAGTGATTTAATTTTCGTGCTATCTTGCACACGTCAAGTGAGTATGAATCCGATACATTTCCTCGTCACGAAACACGCGCCCACATACACATAAATATATGTATATGTGTGAAAAATGGAAGTGAATGAAATGCATGATATTTCACACGGAAGATAAATTGAATGAACGATAAAATAACCACGGAGAATTTTTGAGAAACAGATGCAAAAAAAAAAATTTGGAAAAATGAATAAACATTTCATCAAGATAATTGCAACACTTGAAAACATAATATAAATATGATGCGTACGGAAACCGTCTCACGTCACCGATTCGATCCTGCGATCGATCATATTTAGCGGGCATGATGGAGAGAAAAATTTTTTTTTATATTTTTGTTTATATAAATAGGAAGTTACTGAATCGCGTGCTCGCGCTGTGGCAGATCCACCGTTGTTCCTTCACTACAGACAAAACTCAATTGACCCAATATAAATGACAGAACAATAATAGTGGTAAGTAAATTGTATGCTGGGTAGTGGCAAAAGTAAAATTGTCTGGCTCATAACGAAGGGCGGGTGAAGACGAGAGAGGAAAAATGTTGTCGCTTAAGAGTAGGAAGACGTTTCTGGCCATGGGCCATGGCACCACGCAGTGTCCCTATCGTAACTTTATATGAATTTTCTAATTGACGTACCCGGATCTAGGTCGTACGTGAAAATATACCCTTGTATTTGTCAACCCCTATTTTTTTTTGATTCCGAAAGCATCCATGCAGATAATGATAATTCATATCAAATTGCATGTGATCACTTGATCTAATAACTGTTTCATTGTTATCTTGTTATCATTTTCATTACTCACTTCAATGTTATTAATTTACTGCCAAATTCATTTTTAAGATATTAATCGATTAAAAGTAAAAAAACAAAACAGTAATTGTCAATTGTACAGTTTTGTCATTTATTCGACACTCTCAAAGTTATTTGCAACGTTGACAAATTGATATGATAAATTCTTATGATAATTTCAAGAATTCTATACCAAAATTATTTTCGTTGTGAAATTATTTATTTATATATATATATATATATATATATATATAATGGATATTTGTCCGAAGTTGGACAACGTTTTGCGCAAATAAGAATATAAAATGTTTTTTTTTCTTATTAAAAAACTTCATTTATGTACTTCGAACCGCTCACTTCATTCCTAGCTGTTTCTTCCAATTAAAAATCGATCGACAGGTTATAACACAGCAAGCGCTCATGTAAAACGAAAACAACTGTGCAAATACAAAGCTTAATTTGATTGCATGACTACAGAGGGACTGCCAATTTTTTTTGCACATCTCTCGTTCTCTCTATTCTTTTGTATCTTTTGGAATATATAGAATTGATCTTACTTATGGTCATGATGTTTATTGTGATGCCTGCGCGATTTCCGTTCTTCCTCACTCATGAATTCATCCAATGGCGATAGAGCATCACACTCTTCTTGTATTTTTTCAAATTGTACTCGTGGACTGCCCACACCAGGCATATCACCGACACCCGACAGTGCGGCTCGTTCAGATATTGGCGCTTCAGATTCACTACTTAATGTATTTTCCTGTTCATTGGAAGGCAAACGCTCATCAATTATTGGTGGTGTGACAACACCATTATCCATTGTATCTATTTCCGAATCGCCATTTCCTGACGATGCATGGCCATTTGTCGCGGTTTCTTCGTCTTGTTCGTATTCACCTGCTGCTCCTTCTCTGCCATTATTAAGAAGATAAAATTAATTACGAAAGAACTGGCGAAAATCACGAAATATAATGTTAAATACCAATGAAAAAATGATCTAATATAATTTTACCGGGGATATTTTTATTGAATAATTTTTTAAACATACGTTGACAGATGTTTTCGCATTGATCTGCTGTGTAAACTCTTCAATGGCATATGCGGATGTGGATAACTTCTCTTCCGATGTTCTGTTGTCAAAAAATAGATAGTAATACAAAATATGCATAATATATAGTGTGTGTATATGTACATAAGATAACTTAATTAACTTGATAATACCCATGTTATTATTAATATTTCGCTATGAAGAACAAATGCACCTAACACTATGAAAAATTGATTTTGTAATTTTGCTATTTATTTTTATTTATCTAGATAATGATTTGTTACACCCATCTACGTACTCATATCTCATGTTTTAAGATAATTGTAGAATTACCAAGTAAGTATATATACAAGAGAAGGAAAATGTTAAATTTGCAAATTATTCATTATATTTATGTAAACTGAACGACAAGTTTAGCTTTTACAATAATTTTAGTGAAACAAATCTAAGCTTCTATTTCAGTGCAGGAAACATGATAATCATTGGACATTGGAAGAAAACTGTAGCAATATGGGAAGATGAAATATAATATAGGTGAAGTGAAAAAGGAAAATTGATTTAATAAATGGATAAAATCGTAGAAATGACTTACGATTAAAATCATGATCGCCATATCGTGGTGGTGGGCCACGATCGCGATCGCGGTCAGAGCCAACTGAATCAGACGGTGATCCGAGACGGGCTACGTTGAATTTTTCACCGGAACCCATCCCGAAAACCTTCTCCATTTCCTCGTCCAATTGCGGACCCGCTTCGGCGCCATGTCCATCAGCCTAAATGATACAAATTGTTTGATAATTGTTTTTTCCAATTATATTCAATATCCTTTAATTATTACCAACACTAATAAACAAATTAAATTTTAATATCAATATAAATGTACAATCTAAACACAAATATAAAATAAAAATATACCATTTGTAATAATGAGTAGATCAACTTCGTGCAAAAAAAAATGTTGGAAAACTATTTTATTTGCAGAAATGTCACTCTGACAATGTTCGGAGACGAATAAAAAAATGTCAACTGCCGCTCGCTTATTGTACGATCTCATGTAAATTCTTGATTTATTGTTCGTTGTTATTTATTATCATCGATTTATTTCCTTATATGAGAAGAAAAAAGTGGGAGAAAAAGAAGAGAATTAAATGGCACCGGAAGCAATTTCAATAAATATTAAAGAATAAAAAAAAATAACACTTCAATTTAAAATTTGAAAGACTTTTTTAATTATTCGTTCAATCTCACGTTATTCTATGAGGATCGATTTTTCTTCAACTTTCAGTGATATATATGCATATTAAATATTCCCCAAGCTCTATCATAAATTCATATGTACATATAATAGTCAATTATTAAAATTAGATATACCAGATCCTACATTCCGCAATATCTGAATCAATATCAGAAGGCCAGTATAAAATCCTCCATTAATTTGCTGATCGAATGACTTTTGAAACTACTTTACAAGACACAAAAACAATTTTTGGTTTACTGCATTTAAACCGGAGCTCTTCATATAAATACATTGAAGTTTGTTAAAAAAAAAATAGCTCAGATGTGGACTGCAAAAAAAATAGATAAATGAAACATGGTTTGACCCGGAATAAGAATTAAATGAGAATAAAAAAAGTATGATGATATATTGCGTGACTCCACTTTTTCCGTTTCCTCTCAATTATTTTCGTGTCTTTATGAATAAAGTTTGTTCAATCAGATAGAAATAAGGGATAACATCACTATTCTAAAGACCACATTGACAAAACATTGAAAAAAATATTGTCACATACAATAACGTCAATTGAAAACGTTTGATGAGAGAAGAAATGATGTGAATAGGAAAAATAATTGATAGCTAGAATCATTAATCTAGTAATGTCAAAACTGATGTTGTAAACGAAGTACTTTAGAATGACAAATTGTTATAAGTGTCGTCAACTGCACTGTATATTTATTCATTTAGATATATAAGAGCAAGAGAAAATATATATGTGATAGAAATATATGAAATAATTATTAACAATTGTGCATTAATACATTCTATGAACAAAAGTTGACACGTATAATATGATCAACAGTGAATCAATCTAGATCATTCTCTGTATACATAAAAAGTTGTAAAACGATGGTATTTATTCTTATATTCCTTGTTTTTCTCAAATACAAACCTGATCATATTCGTTGTGAATTAATTGGAGAAATGGAAGTAACTAATGGAGATCACACACTGATAGACAATTTTATGTCTGGAATTCGAGACTATCAAAAGAGAAAAAAAAAAAAAAAATAGAAACAGCATCAATAATAGATATCAAAAATGTATTTCTGGTAGTTTTATTGTGTTTTTATTGTTCTATTTAAAAGGGATTAAGTAATAAATGGAATTTGATTTAATCACATCAATCATTATCTTCTCATAAATATCACAATTTCTATCGCCCCTTCAATCATTGAAAAATAATCTGTCTTGTCACAAAAAGAAAGAAAAAATCATTTCAAACACACTTACATTGCCATAATCTTTTTTTTTTCACACAAATACTTTTGATGTATAAAAAAACAACTGCAAATAAATATTACCTAATATCACTTCATAAACAAAAAAAAAAATAAACTTAAATGCTAACACAATTGTCACATCAAATCCATGGCCCAATTAATTTTATTGCAAAATATTTTTCTTTACGTTTTGGCCGATTCACTCAAAATACAAATAAAGAATTTGCTTGAAACAAATGCAGAATATAAAACATATTTTAACGCACCTGATGTGACGTTCGCAATGAACGTCGTAACCAAAGCAGCACTTTTCCCCGCGCTTTTTGGAAAAAGGTCTTTTCAGTGATATTTCCAGTTGCCTCGGGCATGTCATCCCGGGCTCTGACATTCTACCACCAGGATTGAGCTTGAAGATAGTGCGGCAAAACTCAGTATACCCATACACTGTGTATACATATATATTTTTGAATATATATAGGAAATGCGTGGAGTAGCGGCGCAACTCGCGCTTGGCTATATCGCAGCCAACCCTACATCCCTCACAAGCAAAATGGGTCGATAAATATACCCCTTCCTCCTCTGTGCACTATCGTGATATAAAATATATTCGCAAACTACTAAAATAAAATCCTTTCTTGATTGCTCCCCATTAAGTCAAATTTAATATCATAATTTTTTATTATTTTCAATGATGTAATTAAATAACCATAATCATCACAAATGCATTTAGTTATTAATGAATATGAAATTAATTAATTAATTGATTAATTAATTAACTACTATTTATAGTATTGTTTGTATTACTTAAGAAATGTAATTGTCACATGGAGGATATAAATAAATTTTGCAGGGGAAATATATGATATCAAAACATGAAGAACAATCCATTTTTATAGAAGCAAATATTTATCTTGTTGTATTGGGGAATGCTATTATTGATTAATAATGAAACAACATGATTGAACACAATGATATCATTTTTTTTTCGTATACATAAGAGGATAAATGGAAGAATAGGACTCGAATTCAATTAAGATAAATTGAATGAAGATCAAGAAAAATAAACGGCAAATTAATTTGAAGATGTTTGATATTGACTTGGGTAATTAGTTATAAGTAATTGAGATATCATCTTTTAATTCGCATTAATGATAATTAAATACAAGTCAAGTATATATTTGTGTGAATAGAGTAGATTTAAAGGACATACAAACAGGTATGAATTTTCAACATTAAATAATTATATTCATTAGTACCTTATGTTTAAATATCGGCTGGTGACTGAGTTGTATTTGGGTTTTACTGTAAAGGCTGCGCCATCGCAGGAATCACCACGCAACAAGTGATCAGTTATATTATATACGCCCGTGAAACGTAACGACGAGGTCTCGGTCGTCGCCATTAAGAAAAATTTATGAAACTCTCCAATTGACTTACATAAAAATACTGTATTTAAATGATTAACAAACTTCAAGATCAAACGGATTTGATTTGTTTAAAATATTGAATGATAGCTGGTGAAACATCCATTCAATTAGTTTCGGTACAGGGTGTGGATGGGAAAACATCGGGGGATCGACTCTCTTGAAGATATTCTGAGGTATATACGTGAGGTGTAGGCCTAGGTCATCGTCGAGGGTTTATCGACCATTCTGTAGCGACGGCGCATTTAAAACTTTCATATTCCCCACTAACATGCATTCTTTCTCCACCTTTTAGCCCTTACTTTTCATTTTTATCTCCAGATTTTTCACACATGCCGCCCCAAAATATTTCTACAATTGGCTATTATCTTCGTCTTTATTAGTGCACTTTCTGTCAAATTTGAATTATTTATCGTTCTGGAAATTGTGAAAACGTTTTTACATTAAATTTCCAAATGTACTTTTTCCCCATAACTTATCGGCTCCAAGACTTTCTCTTTATTGTTTATTATGCAAAGATATATAGATACTGTTATTGAGTATAATTTGAATATTGAACGACAACATACAAATTTTAGAAATTGTAATGAAGCGGATAATGATTTTTTTTTTGTATAATTAATGAGGATTAAAACGGTGAAAATTGACGCTTTAGTGTATTTACGTTTAGGCACGGTGATATTAATGCTTTTAGTTGTGTTATTTGAAAATGAAGTATGTGAAACGAGTTTTCAAGTTGTATCAAATAAAATAAGAGAAGACACATAAGCGACACTATGCTATGACTGTAAGCCGGCCATATGTTGTGTTGTATTTTAAAATGTAAATGTGTCCTTGAACTTGAGTATACCTTTGTGTATAAGAGGGCATAGTGGAGTTGGAAGTAGAGAAGAATGTTGTGGAGTATACATCGTGGTAAACAGGAAAATAACAGAGAAAAAAAAAAGAAGGAAAAAGTAAGACAGAATGATGGTGAGTTTGAGAGAAAGGAAAGAAAACGAGAAAGCATCACTTGTTGGTGCAGCAGTACAGAAAATATAGTAAAGGCACCGCTTCAATTTCCAAGTTGAAGTTTCTCATGTAATCTCAACAGAAAACCTTGAAACAATTTTATGGCAATTACAAAAAAATTGAAAATATAGGAAGAAATATATATATATATATATATATTTCGCACTTCTGTTATTATTGTGATGTATTTAATTTATATATATAAAAATGTATTTTTCATTGCTTTTTCAATTATCTTCGTGAGGCCATAAATATATATGAGATAATACATTTGTTTTTTTTACTATTATGTGGATTTTAATAGCGATTTTATTGCACAACTGGTGCGAGAACAGGCCGACTTGCCCCCTTAAGATTTTTCGCAAAAACAGAAAAAATGCCAAAGTATTGAACTTCCAATCCGCTTATAGCCATTCATTTATACGAACAATTACACTGTATGATTTTCTGTATAAATTTATTTATAAATTTTTGCTTTTGACGTGTGAGTTCGCCAATTAAATCAAGCGGCTTCTGGAAACTTGTGTAAGTAAAGATAACAAATGTTAGTTTATATATATATATATACGGCAAGTTTGCAATTACTCTTAACAATGATCACCAACCATACAATGACAGAGTTAAACGTGTTGCACTTGTATGTGTTAATAGGTTGATTGACAAATGCGATAATAACAAAAAATAAATACAATAATTAAAAATGTTACAGAATGAATATTGTGTTCGCCAATAATTGTACAGGTTGTCTTGAAATGTGTTGCGAGTAAAATCCTTAATCATATACAGCCAATAGAAAATTGTTTAATAATAACATGTAAAACAAATGACAATAATAATTGGTATCATAATAAAAAAATGGTTTTTTGTTTCTTCAGAACAAAGAATTGTATTTATTTAAAGTGATCTTATTGTCGGTCCTTGTTTTTTATTTTTTTTATATGACTGGAAGGATAAATGAATCAAATAAATGAAGTTGTGATTGGGAGGTGAAAGAATAAAAAATTGTGTGCAGACAATTGTCAAGGCATTGAGCTCGTTTGCATTATCCAATTTCTCATCATATGAGATAATATATATATATATATATAAATATTTAAACTGCAACAAAATACGTGGAACGCCATCAAGTACAATACAAAACGAATAGAAACGAAACAATTTAACCACACCATGGCGTGGGGGTTTTTTTTTATATGTGACATGAATTGAAACGAAGCGGGACGACCTCGCAGACCGATTGGCCTAATTGTTGACGGTCACAAGTCAATAACCATTTGACATGAGATACATAGCAAGATATGTGTATTGTGTGGTGGTGGCCAATGCAATGGCGTTAAGAAATTTTCTATACCTATACTATTTGCCGATCATGTATTGAGAAAGAGAAAAAAAAAAAGGTAGAATGAAAAAATTATATGCGACAATGAAATGGAGTCTCGCTCCCATAACTTCATTCTAAATAAATATATTATCAAACAAGAATTAATTCACTGTTCATTTGCCCAATTGAAACAATAAACATAATAAAAATAAAAATTGTGTGCTCAATATTATAATTGTCAATAATAATTTCGTTTTTATATCAAGTGTTACTTGGAAACAATTGAAAATAATGAAATAAAATTGCAATAGACAATTAAATATATATACACGAGTATACGAAGATTGTGTTTTGAATATTGACAAAGGATAGAATAACTAATTAATGGTGAACACGATGCGATCCGAATGAAAAAAAAATGATTCATATAAAACGCGTTATCGAAAAAAAAAAGGAATATTTCAAAACAAAAACGATAATTAGAATTAGAAGACATTTAATTTCGTTATCTGTTAGATTGTGATAACTATTTAAAAATGGATCCAATATCAAACTAATTACTAAATAAAAAATCCACACATCGAAATGTAAAAAAGTAAAAAGAAACCTTCCAATATTTTAATTGCTATGATAAGCAAATTTTTAATCAATTCTATTTCCGTTAAAGTGGACATCATTTCATCACCGAGTCACGCACACCTGATTGTTATCGCGACGTAACAATATCACGATAGATATCAATAATTCTTGCGACACGCGACATATATATACCGTAGAACCCAAATATATGAGTACATTAATATTTATAACTCTCGTAAAATTTATCTTCATCATATTTATCATGAAATCTTGAGTAAAAGTCACTTGAGTTCTATTAAAAAGTAACAAAACATATGATTGCAGCTTTACAATTAATTATAAACATGTCTATATCGGGAAAAGATACATAAAAAAAATGTATTCCAGAAAGGAACACAATGATGTAAAATTTATTGAAAAGAAATGATAAAAATGATGAATGTCGACGGAATGAAAAAAAGACAAAAAAAAACACCTGAATGACACACAAACAAAGCATGTGTTAGCAAATGAAAGAATTACATTTACTAACTACCTCGAGAAGTGAATGAAAAACAATAGTTGCTCACTGCAACACGTGCTGCATCCATTCTTCTTTATCTAACCACCGCAACAATAATAACTACACGGATAGATAATACGCTGTATTATGTCATTATATAAAACGCAGTACTCCTGTATCTACTACATAGATGTGTCGAGTTCAATGCAATTCAATTCTTCATAACAATGTCGTTTATGTCAATTAAATATAAAACTAACTGAATAAATGAATAAATGAAGAGATAAATGGGATTAAGCAAAAAAAAAAATGTTAACGAATGCTACTTACAGGGGTACGTTTTCCAAAACCGAGAAATGATAGTTTCCGTTTGTTCGCCACTTTTTTCATTTCGCTGTCCATTTTTTCAATTATATGGCAATAATTTCTCTTTCCTTCAATTGATATGTTTCTTTACCCAACAATGACCGAATACTCGCACGTTCAATCACTATCACATTCATGTATTCGTAGAAGAAATATTTCGTTCTCCTCTGCGATATTTTTTTAATTGTATCAATTTATTTGGGTTTTCGCTCTGTTACGATCGAGTTCCAGTTAATTTTGGCGGTTTCTTCTTTATTATTTCTCGTTCTGAGGAATTTTTACGGCTTTTTTCTTGGTGCTCGACCGATTCTCAAACGTGATGGCGATGTCCACATGTGGAGGAGGCGCTTCGATGTCAACTCCGTCCTGGTAGCTGCTGCAACAGATGTTCAACTGAGTTATTTAATAACGAATCACAACGATTGTATCTGCACGACAATTAACTTGTGATAATATATATATTCACATACACACATATATATACTACATGTATGAACATTACATTATAATAGTTAAAATTCTTCTATTCATTAGCATGATTTTGACAGATAATATTGTGGAGTTGAAGTGTATTCAAGTACAACGCGACATTGACTGTTTCTAACGACAAATCAACAATTCTCCTTTCATTCGTCACTCTTTTGGTATGACACTATAAGAAATAATTGCCTATCATATACATTATCGTTTATGATGAGGAAATGACTTTGATATTTAATTTTGTTTCGCTTTCTCACAAATTCATTTTTCCTAACTGATTAAATATTTTATATTATCAAACATTTCCTTTTTCAATATCTAGTCATATTGAAGAAATTGTTATGAAGTCAACTTTTAATAAATAAAAGAATAATATTTGGTAGTTTGTTATTAATAATCGTGACAATCGTTTACTTTACTATCACACGATTTTGTCGAGTATTTCCAGTTTGTTAATAAATATTTGTGAATGATATTGATACGTTGATGAAGATGGAATAAACTCAATTCCGATACACACTTGATGTTTTATAATATTCTAAATGATGTATTACACAGTAATGGGTTTGCGTATGTGTGTGTGCGTGAGGGAGAATGTGCAGTGAAACAAAAGGGTTTTCGAAGCTCTTTATCCTTGTGTGTTTGAAACTCAATACTATCTTTTGTTATCGTCTGTTGTCTGCTGTCTACAAATGTCAGCTGGCTTTTGCATTTCATTAAGATACACTTCAGTAAGATAATTTGAACCAGGAATGCGGAACGAAACACAGAAGAAATACATAAAAGATGATGTTTTTTTCTTTTCGTTCATTTCATCATGATGTTATTGTATAAATCGGCAAAATTGTAATAAAACCCCAATGCGAAATACCTTCACATCGGTTTAATTATTTTCTGTCGTTCATGCATTTTTTATTCTCAATGTGAATTTAAATTAGAAAAACCTTGACGATATTTCGTACGTCAAATTTATATATGAGAGATAGAGGCTCTGTAAGAGGACAATATAACAAGAAATATCATCATGTATAAATTGAAATGTGCTCTCTCGGATTCTATGAAAAAACCAGGTCGAAAACCGCCCGACATACTGCTCATTTTTAGCCTTGTGCCACAAAGAATCGAACCAATCATCGTCCTTTCTCTCTTGTTCAAACTAAAAAAAAATATATATATATACACACACATATATATATATGCTTACACACGTTTACCGATGACTTTAGTCAATGAGAATATTTGTATCATGACCATTAGTACAACTAACTCATCGGTATATTTTATTTTTATCAGCATGAAAAAATTTTTTATCTTTCTCATTAAAAGTAATAATAAAATTCTTAATGTTTTAATTTGAATTTTATTTACGATTGAAATTCATGAATGGGAATGAATTAATTTCACATTTCATAGACGATTATAGATCACACAAAAATATATGTAAGTATATATAAAATAAATTAATATGCCGATGCGATAGAAAAAAAAAAAAAAAAAAGGTTAAATAAAGTTCAAATGAAAAAGTGAGTCAATAAATAAAAGTCACGAGACGAGGAAGTCTCTAAATATGGTATACATACATCACAAAGTTTCCACTTCGGTCTATCGAGATACAGAGCTTGCATAGCATATAAATGCATATATATTATATATATTACGATATTTTAATTGGTACAATTAACGCATGTGACCAGCGGCAAAATAATTATAACAATTAGAGAATTGAACCAGTGAATACACTGTAACTACTAGCTCCACTTAGTTTCTTTTCCACTCACACGATCTACAATATTGCGTCATACATAAATATTTTTTTGTTTGATATATATAATTAATAAAGGTAGAATTTAGTCAGTAGAAAGTCACTGGGTGGCCACACAAAGTTTTGTATACAAATGTCTCTTAGAAAAATGATTAAAGACAACATTTTTCGTTTTTAACATGAAGATAATTTGTTGTCTAAGGCTGCTCGTACTGCGCCTGTGATATATTTTTGGGTTAATCGAAAAAAAAAATTTGTATAATAAATTTGCATATGCCATTTCATCATTCATGTCAAATCATTTGTAAATATTTGATTTACAAAATTAATTAGTTATGTAACAATGATAAATGTAGCACACACATATTTATAAATACCTCCATAGTTATCCATATCATACAATGTGTTGTCGATGGATAATTTATTTGCGAGCGTCAGAGCATAGTAGAAAAGTAATGCACAATCATAGGCATACACATGTGCATATTTATATACATCTATATAGATAAGCTCCGTGTGAGAGCCCGTACGTTCACGGTCAATTTTTTTTTCTTCTCTTCTCTCTCTCTCTCTTTTGTGTGAACAGCCGGTTTCGTCTTCCATCCGGTAATAGTTGTGCATATATATATATATATATATATATAAAGAATTGTAATACGATAAAACCAAGAAAATTATTTCATACCGTTGCGATAATATACACATTGTTTTCTATTGTTTCGCATAACTCGGCAACGATTTTTATTTCAAAATGCTAATGAATTAATTTTTTATTCATTCCTGACAAAAGTAAAAAAAAAAAAACGAGAAAACCTTATATTAAAGTAGAATTATATTATTTGGGGATAAAACCGAATATTCAACTGAGAGAATTTTGTTTCCCATAATTATTCAATTGCAAATATTTTTCCTTTCTTCCTTTTTTGTCTCTGCCTTTCTGTTACACATGCATATATATATATATATATATACACATATTGTCACGTCGATTAATTTCATAACTACCAAACCGCACGCGAGCGATAACGCCGATCTTGCTACACATACACATTATTTTATCTTTATTAAAAACGTAAAGGAATAAAAGAAAAAAAACAAAAATAGAATCATCAATTGGTCGTGACATTATTTTTTTTTGTTTTAACTAATTGCAAAATACTTTGCAACATTTGATTGCATAATTTTACCGCACGTTATTATTATTGTTTTTTTTTAATAAGGATATTTTTGTAGTTCAATGGAAAAACATTTTACTGACAGATGGAAACGTTCCAACTCAATGTATGCATGCGCGTAAATATATATACATAGATTAATACCGTTCAAATTTTTTAACAATACACATTCACCAAATGCGTCACACACGTCATATGCCACCAGACGCTGTCTGGCAACACCACACACCAGTATTTTATAACATACTACACAAGTATAATCTATACGTTTGCTGTTAAATTTCTATTTTAATGCAAATGCAAAAAGCATGTACACATATATTGGTGACATCAAGTGACAGAAAAAATACAATTTGTTAATATATTTACGTAATTTTATATTATTTCATTAAATAATATATATATATATATGCATATGTATATGTATATCATTTTTTTTATCAATTCAATATTGAAATAAAACTTATCTTTATTAATTATTTTGGTGTACATTACGACAAGTCTCAGGGGCACATGTGCCAAAGTGTATGATTTTATTGATTGATTCGAAGAAGTATAAAAAAAAATAAAAAATAAATTATACTTTTGATATAACTTTACAACACTTTGCATATCGATTTCACCTCGTCAAATTCAGTCGCTTTTTTTTTTATTGTAACTTCAATAGCGCAACAGTTAAAACTCATTGTAAGAGCACAAAGTTTGAGTGTATGAAGTATTTGTCAACATTTGTATCTGTCTTTATACTATATATATATATATATGTATATAAATAAATAAATGTATATATATATATTTATATACCCAAGTTGAATATTGATCAAACAATTGTCATTGGTTCTTGTCTGGCTCAACGTTAATATGTAAATGTGTCATACAGAATGGTGAGGGTCACACATGTATACATGATTAAATTACTACTGGAATTATTGTTGATATGCAATTAATTAGAGTTCAATATTAACTTTATTTTTCATCATACAAAAACCTCGATTGCATTTATTATGAATAAATGCATTGACAAAAAATAGTACTGGAATATTTCTCAAGATACAACTATTGCCATATCGTTTTTTATTTTAATTTTTTGTCATGGCACGCGTCTTACAAATATCAAGATATTTAAAGATAATAATAAAAGATATTTTTAAGAACTAAAAAAGTTCTCGGGATATTTTAACGATAATAATAGAACTATGACAATTTTTCATTGTCATTTTGAAGCACAATGAAATTAGTAGAGGAAAACAATAACGAATGGTTGAGGTGTAATTTGTTATTTTTAGAAGAACACAGTTAATTGTCAACGTTATCTGATCATACTAACTGGAATATCGCCGTTACACATTTTTAATACAATTTATTTTTGAAATCAAATGCCTTGTGCTTTTTTTTTTTTTTCTCGATTTCTATTAAAGTAGAACGTTTTTTTTCAATCGCTATCTTTCCACTTTCTTACGCAGGATCGGATTGAATTATTGATGAGTTATAAATAGTTTCAGTCAGTTTTATTTAATATATAATCATTGATGTCGTATATTTTTTATTATATACGAAGACACCGCAACAAACATATCATAGCGGAAATGTTGTTAAAAATCAAAATATATAACAAGAGAAAAGTAAGTAAAATATAAAATAAAAAAATAAAAAATACGAAATGCAAGTGATAAAAAAATTTAATAATGCGAAGGATTTTTTTTTTATTCTACAGAGTGAAATAATGTAAAAATGGCTTCACCTGTTTTATTGCATTACTCTTCAAATCTGCTTAACTATATTACGTCTGTATTCTCAATTATGTAACAGTCAAGTTCAAGTCAAAGGTGGTGAACTTGAAATATTTTATAAGAGTATAAGGTAAAGCATAAATAGAAATAGGAAAAAAATATATATGTAAATAATATAAATGGCGCAACGTCTTTAAATGAACCCAGTGATTTTTATCTTTCCCTATATTTCTTTGCTTTCTTTTCACTTCTTTTATCTTTTTTTTTTGTTTGTCACGTAGCGAACACAAAAGACCATGTTGCCATTCATCCTTGTCACACATAAACACACAATATGTGCATATACCCACAAATTTATTCATACACACGCATGCAATCCGCAAATACGTGAAAAAAAAGAAAAAAAAAAGTAAGACGTATCTCTGAAAACAATTCTCATTTACTCACCAATTTTTGGAGGAACGGTCGAAAAAATACTCCACTTTGATAACTCCGTTATCGCAACAACAATTTCCCAGATGAATAAATTTTCCGTCGTTGTCGAAAGTTTTATATATTTATTATTCGATGATTTTTATTCTATTTTATTCACACACGTTGTCAAAGCAACGTTGCATTGTCTTCGATTTTTTCAACTTCACCAATAAATTTCTCTCTAGAAAAATATATATAAATATAAACAAAAATATAAATACATAGATACATACATACCAACACGAATACTCTCTATATTTATAAATATATACGTTGACTTTTTACGTAAAGATAATAATAATATATGTTTATTATTGGTATTATTAATGTCTCTCATTTTAATGGCAAGTGAACAACTCACCAAACGTTGCAGAGAGGAGAGAGCATTGGAAGGTGGAGAAGTGTGTTTATACATAAAAACGGTTATACGAAACAGAAGGAAAATGGTAACAAGCGCACACACACGCACACACCACTATCTGCCACTGCCAACAGTTGACTGTTCACTTTTGCACGATATATTGCCACCCGGCACCAAACCCACGTTCACATTCATCCGGTGTTTCGTTTTCTCCCCTCTCTTTCTTTCTTCATTTCTTTTTCTTTCTCCCTGTCTCTCTCTCTCTGTCTCTTTGATATCATCTTCATTTCTTCTATTCCTTCTCTCATATACGGATATATGAATGTCTTAAAAAAAAACATGTGGTTATTATTTATATATTCAATTGTTGAATTAAAGTTGTATTGGTGATATGAAATTTTATATACACCATATTCTTCCTATTTACGTATGTTTATACAAGTTAACTTTTCGGCGGGATTTATTATGTGATGAGTACGCATGCGCATAAGGATTTGTATGGTGACTGCGTGAATCAAATTTTCAGATTTGCCATAGTCATAGTATTAATTTATAAGCGTTTGTATGAAGTGCGAAAATTACGAAATGATTATTATTGATTTTGCCGAGAGATAACATATTTATTATCAGGTGAAATGAGTGATTTTCATTGGAGTTTAAGTCATCCGAACATGAAAAGTTTTGAGATGGAATTGTATTTATTTGTGCATGGTTCTTTTTTGAATGTGAGCGTTTCTTGTTTTGGAAGTTATGTTGGTGACATTGGTGTATGCGCGCGGGGATTTTCGAAACTAACTATCGTATTTTTTTTGTCTTGCAATTGCTATGGTGATTGGTATAATTTAGATAAAGTTGAACAGTTTGATGAATTGTATTGCATTGAAATGAATAAAATTAATGCCATCATTCTGAAAAATGTACATTACGTTTATTAATGACGACTCGCACTTGGGCCCAACGATCCTCGTTTTAAATATTGAAGATAGCAGGACATCTCACAACAATTTCGTGTGCTTCTTTGTTTGTTGTTCATTCTTCCATTTAATGTGCGCGTAAATTTGATATAAATCGCCGTAAATGTATCACCATTATTGATATAACCATCATACTCACACATGCATACACAAATACATGCTCATCATGACAAATTTTTATTATATTTATGTCATAATGCTTTTCATTTATTATCCTTTTATTAAATTTGTTACTTTTATTTTTTAATGTTCTTTTTGTTTTTTCATGTATTTTTCATTTTAAAAAATGCTACAAAAACTGCTACGGCAGCCTTACAATTTTTTTGTTCATTTCACTACTAATTTATCGAATTGGGAAGTTAATATAGTATTATGCGGGATTGAGGATGAAAAACTGTCCTAAGATGGGAATGAATGGGGGAAAAAAAAAGAGGGATAAGGAGTTGCCTATACGATATTCTTAATAAATATTTGTTTGACATTGTTAATTTTAATGTCCTAATGACGATTATTAAATAATTATGTTAATGTATACTCAACGTACAAAGTATATATATCATTATTATTCTAAAAAAACGAAGAACAAAAGAAAAGAAAGAAGATTTTTTCATTTCTGTTTTTATATACATATACAAATATGTGAGCACATGGCCAGGACACGGAAGAATTGGTTGATAATTATTATTTAATTTTTACCGTGACAATTGAACTTAGTAAAAAAAGAATTTAATTCAAAATTAGTTATTTGTATTAGCATTATGTTCATCTATTGATGACGATAATAAAACGAAGATGGAATGGAAAAATGAAGAAACTCACGAGAGAAAGAGTGAGAGTAAAAGTAAAAAAAGTTATAATGGGGAAGAGAATGAATGTGGGTGATATAATTAAATGACAAGTATTCCACATTCCTACCAACTACGAGTTATCAACATTTATACATAATAGAAACCACATTCCTCACACGCACACACTCTTCCCCATTTCATAATATATCATTTATCGTATATATTTCGTGTGACAAAATTTAATTTTTTTCATCGAATTTTCCATAATACAAAGTGCACGATTATAATTTGAAAATAATTGTCACTTCAAAATTCATGTCATCTCTTCGATTTATTCCAGATATTATTTCTTCAGATTATTTTTCCCTGTTTATCTATTGTTAGATAGTTGTTAGAATTGTATTATATATAGGCCCAATGATATTATATTTATTTCCTTCGAGAGGAAAAAAATCTTGGATAGAAAAGAATAAATAAAAATTGATAAAGATATAATTGATTTTTTTGTTCTATACTTAATAATTCGTTGCTGCAACTATTTTGTATCAATACATATTAATTATAATTATTGTTAATAACATTGTGTAAAACAGATGTTAATAGCATAAAAAAGATTAAGGGTTGAAATATTGATAAAATGGCGTTAAACAAATTGTTTTTTTTTATGTCTTGCTTATATCCTATTACTGTTGTATTGGAATAATTTGGGAGCATCACTGTTGTCCACCGCATTTATTCTTCACTTTTCAACAGAAAAATACTGAAGAAAATCATTTTGATGGCAACAAAATCATTTTGTGCTCTGAAGCAAATGACATGGCACGATATATTTTCAATTATTGAATTATTATTTATATTAAATTGTGAACTACAACTGTTGGAGAGATTTGAAAATTTCAAAACTCCCGTGTTTGTGAATGAATTTTAAGTAAAAAAAAAATTAAAATAATAAAATATTGTATAATTTTTTTCTTCTTTCCTCATTTCACTTTTATCATTTAATTATTATAACACGAATTATTTACAAGGATACATTCATATATATATATCGCATCGTCGTTATAGCGTAAAGAATATCGGATTTTCACTTGTTAAATTACGCATATTGCACTAAACGATACACAATTACTATCTTATATACTATCGAATCAATCGCAAATGAAAAATTATCAGGGGACAAAAGAAAGAGAAAACAAATGAAGAAAGTAAGAGAAAAATTAATATACCATACTAAAAATAATAATAATAATATTAATATTAACGGAAAGACAAGAGAGAGTAATTTTTGTTCAATCTAAAACGATTAATATAAAAATTATAAAACTATCAACAACTGTACATCTTCGTGACAAGATGGCGCCCGGAAAAAATTGAGAAACGGAAAAGAAAATTAATTATTCGCAATCATTTTACAATATGAAAAATAATAATAATAATAAACGATGAAAGTCACTTATTTGCTTCATTTTCTTTTCTTATTATTTTCTTAATTCTCATATTCATTCTTTGAATGAAATTATTTTTTAATTCATTATATCAATGACTCAATTTATGTCAAATGATGTTGATCGATTCGTGCGTAATTGAAATTTGAGACTTGGTAAATTGTAATTTGTAGATATAAATACTGATAAAAGTGATAAGAAAAATTGAATTGAGTGTTTTAGCAATGGATAGAAATTGTATTTTGTCATTCTTATCCAATATTGTTCTTGAACGCGTCGTTATTTGTTTTTCTTTCGTTTTTTTTTTCATCCAGTATATTGAATACAACAGGAATCTAATTGAATTCTTATATGATTATCAGATTATATTATGTAAAAAACAAATATTATTCATCAATTAGAAGATCGACCGACTGATTGAATGAAACAAAATAATAATAATGAAATTCACGTGCGAATAAAACTTAAAAGCATTCACAATGCACATATAACATTGTTGCGTACTCTGATTTGTAATTGTTTTCTATCATTTTCAACGCTGTGTGATCACAATAATATATAAATATATAGTTGTCCGGTCGATCACTTTCAGTCTGCTCCATACACGTCATGGAGCGCGAGAAATTTAAAAATAAATTATATATATATAGCTGCCTATAGTGTATATATTAATCACCAACTCATTGTCACTGCCAATAATTTTTATAATAACGTAAACGGGAGACGACAGTAATTATTTTTTCCTCACTCAGGCAACAAATGTGACATTGGCCAATACACGCGCGTACATACACACATATACATACATACATATTCGCACTATTTTCAAATACATAAAGAAGAATTACGTACACAGTCATATTAAAGTATTGTATCTGATCGACCAGAGAACGAAAAAAATATTCAAATGGAGAAAATTGGAGTAATTGAATGAAATTAAAAGTGAAAAAAAAAAATTACAGTTAAATTGTTTTTCGTCTTTTTCTTTTTCGTTAAACAGAAAAAGAAAAATAAACAATTTAACTACGTCAATGTATAACTAACGATACTTATGTGTGGTTTACGATTACCACAATTAATCGGCAATAAAATAAAAAATAAAATAAACATTAATATCATTGTGACTCTTATGAGTGCTCACATATTATACGCCACGTATATAGGATCTAATTGATCGGCCAAAAATCCATCGCGCAAATGCATCCGTTGCTTTTCACCACGTGAATTAATTGGCACAACACCAGGATCGACAACTACAACAACACCAACGACCAAATGATGTTCCTCTAATACAGCGCTTGTTACTAAGGCAACAAGATCCAAAGCCTCACTTTCACTTCCATTTAATTCCACCACAACAACGAGCAAATTGGTCCACGTAAAAACAGCGCTGAAAAATGAATGAAATACCATATAAAATATCATTTGATAGCAATATTTATATTCATTAATTGTGGACATCTATGTCTATTACTCTGTTCATGAAATACGGAATTCAAATTCATAAATAATACTTTCTACTTGTATAGCAGCGATATTATCATCCTCTTAAATTAAATCAACAAGAGCAAATCAAAAGTAGATTAAATTTCATTGTCATTAAGATTACATAATATAAAACAAGACAAAATCTCACTCAATGTCAAGTACACTCGTAAGATATAATACAGTGAATAAAATTATCTCTCATTGAATAACGCGATAGCGAAAGTGATAATGAAAAGAAAACTAAAAAATAATGGAACAATGAGAGGGAATATGATAAAAATAAAATATAAAAATCTCACCATTCAGCAATTTTTTTATGACAGCGCATAACACTATTTTCAATGTCAATTGGATGATATCGCATTCCACGTAATAAAATTGCCTCATCCAATGCGCCAACGACAAATACAGCATCATGAAGTTCAGATTCAGCTGGTGGAATATCAATTTCTGCTGGCGCAGTTTCACCCGGTACTTCACCCACTGCTGACTGTTGCACACATTCTGTACGTCGTAAAAATCCAAGATAACCCGTGCGTGCATAAATTTCACCTGTACTTCCCGTTACCAATCGTGCATTAAAATGATCCGCATAATCACTTTCATCACCATAAATAGTGAAATAACCGCTTGCATTATGAGCGGATTGTACCCAAATTTCACCTAAATGCGAATCACCACATTGACCTTTAGTCTCCGGATTGGCTATTATCACTTTAACACCGGGTAAAAGTTTTCCGGATTCCATTAAACAAAGGGAATGTGGACTCCCACGTTCAACTAATGAAACACGATCATTGCGTAATGCACGAAGATCAACATACACAGTTGATGGTTCT
Source organism: Galerucella tenella (assembly GCA_910591685.1). Taxonomy (NCBI): domain Eukaryota; kingdom Metazoa; phylum Arthropoda; class Insecta; order Coleoptera; family Chrysomelidae; genus Galerucella; species Galerucella tenella. Next base: position 47,335 of record CAJUYH010001033.1, read on the forward strand.
GGACTTGATGCACCCTGTGAAATAATAACATTCAGTTACTGATTAAATTAATTGAGTGGTTTTGTATTATTTCGTCGTCTTTGACTTCATAGCTTACATTTTGTTTTTTTTATTTTTATTTCTTTTATCGACCAATTAAAAATTTTGATAGTACAAACTAGACTCGATATTCAATTTTTTTATTTAATAAGGAAATAAAGAAAAATAATTTAATTTTTTTTCTCTTGGAATGTCTATAAATCACAGGCACAAAAGAAAAAAGTGGGTTTGGAACAGTTATCTACATTGTCTGCCTCTCTATCTATGTACGCACAATAAAAATTATAAATTACAATGTGCTTTTAGTTATTCAATTCCGGCTCTACTTCCGCTTCACTGAAAACATGGCGATTCAACAAGTCTTCAATTAACCCTGAAGGAACATTGTGGGATCCGTCTGACCCCAATTAAGATTAACAAGATAGAATATTAACTTCCAGTGTGACATTCATGGATTAAATATCGCGATAAAAAATACCAAGAAACTATTCAGACGTGCGATATTATAATGTTTTTGCATTTCTTCAAAATAATTTGCTCTTACCTGTAAACAAATCGCGGTATTTACACGACAACCAAACGACGTAGAAACAGCACGTGGACTGAGACCAAGGGCAGAGAAAAGTTTGCTGAAACTCGAAGTTAATGCGATTCTTGGGCGTTCTTCAGCAACGACAACGCAAGTTCTTACACACGCCAAACTAACACCACGTGCTTTCAATGCATGAACAGACGATCCCAATCCCTTGGTGCACAATTCCATCACGCCATAAGAACAAAATGTATCTCGAACTCTTGATTGACTAACAGCTGACAACCACAATGCTGGATTTGCCTCAACTTCCGATGGTGGTATTAAAATGGAATGATGTCCGCTATAAATACTGCTCAAGCACCATAACGCAAATCCTAAACCTGAATATGGATCCAGACACAGGGCAATGTGCCGCGATGGATACAATTCACACGCAAGTTTCATCGCACGGCAGAGTGACGTCACCGCAGCGTGAGACATTTTTATTCCTGCGAGCATTCCCGTTGTTGATACACTGAAATCCAGATATGCGAGCATTTCCGCAGTTGGCGCTCGATACATAACTGGTAATTTTTTCTTTGGCATGTCGTCCATATCAAGGACTGTTGGCCAGCCCTTCATGTCAACAACATTGTTAGCCTCCTGAAAAACATTTACAATGGAGAATATTTTATTAATTAATCGCAGTTGTAGAACTTTGTCAAAATAATTCGTGATTAATATCAATATAATTAGTGTGGGAATTATTTAAATAAATGTAATTTGTAATTTTGAAAAAAGTACATGGAGTTATTTATATCTTACTTTTACTTGTATAATTGTACATGGCCAATTCATAGCAAAAAGCTTTGGGTAATGGATTAGCTTTATATTGAGTAGAAACGATGTTGGCAAAAATGATTTTTTTCATGATAAATTTGTATAGAAAAATTTATACATAAATATTATTTTTAATATTTTTATTATTTACCTTTGTTTTGAGCAACTTCAGGATATTTTGGTTGGTTAAAACGAGAACAGATTTACTGACATCAACAATCATCCGTACTGTTGGCAAAGTTGTTTGTAGATTTTGTGGATGTGGCGGTCTAATTGTAACAGGCACAGCGCCAACATAGAGACAACCATAAAATGCACAAATTAAATCAGTACCCGGTGGAAATATTAAAGCTACATGGTCGCCAGTATTTATTCTTCCGCGTTCCATCAATAGATTGCCAATTCTTTCGGCTTTCTTGTGCAATTGTGAGCATGATAATGATGTGGCGACAGCACCTTTGGCATTGAGTGATGTGAAAATTACGTGATCGGAGGTGCTTATTGCACGCCATCGAAGAATTTCCGAAATAAATTGATACTGCAATAAATGAAATAACAATATTTAATGTAATTTAATATCGCAGATAAATATTATTGTAAAAATTACTTTTTTGGCATTGTCACTGTCTTCATCAAGTACACCCAAATCACGTCCTTGCGCTGATGCCAAACGATTACCCTGGACAATGTTACCCACCATGACACTGGCTGGACCCACGTCTGAAACAGAATCCCCCGCTACACGCCCCCGCACCATTCCGTTAGTAAATCAACGCAAACACTCAACCCAATCAATGAGAGCAGGCTTGCAACACTATTTTTCCTTGACTGAGGTCGGAAAATCAAAATTTAGAATCAAATTGTATTTTTTTCTTTTTGCTACATTGATGTAATAAAAATAATTATTCAACGTTCTAGAAGCGTTGATAGCACTGCGACTGTAGTGTTTGAAATAAAAAAACAAAAACATATATTTCTGCAGTGTAAACAAAAATATTTGGAGCCATATGAAAATTAATGTTGGAAATAAATGAAGTGTTATATCGTAATGTTTAATGTGATAATGATTGTTCAGAACTCAGCCAAAAGGATAACAGAAATAATAAGTTTAATGTTTCATGTAAAATATATTGTATACTTAGTTAAAAATTAAATTATAAATGAATGATTGAACAAATAAAATCAATAAATAAATAAATAAATATTGTTGATGTACGACAGTCCGCAGCACCTTGTTATTAATAATCGAAACATCATCAATTTATCATATTTAAGATTCCCAATGTAAAATCGAAATCGATTCATCTTGTTTAACTAAATTTTATCTAACATTACACTTTAATTCGGCCCACGTTAAGTCGAGTATCTGCGTTTATTTATTTATCTTTTTCTTGTTTTTTTTTGTAATTTAATGTATGAAACGTTGTTACGATCGAATAAAGTGATGATTGCGATGAAGCAAATGAAAAAAATCTAATTTACGCTTTAATGGTAGCTGCAGCTATTATAAACCAATGAAATAAATTTAGTCTAAATTGTGATTCAAATAATGGAATCATTAATAATTATCTGAAATTGAACTCAATATAGCTTGCGTACTCACGTTATTGTTTATACTTTTTTTTTTCGCGAACCAATACTCGATCTTACCAGCAAATGCGCACATCTTACGTAATTTTTCAATAATTCACAAAAAAATGATCATGTTTCACACTTACCCGAATGAACTTCTCGGGGTTTTGGTAAATTTGTCACGCACGTGTGCGGACATAAAAGAACATTAGCCGGATGTAAAGCGCCTTCGAGAAATCGTCGTTTTGTTTCGGATAAATGAATTCCACCCAAAGGTGTTTTTGGCAAATAATTTGGCGGCACCAATGCAAGACAATAAATTCCAACAGCGTGAATGGAATCCACTGCTTGTAACACTCGTGACATCCATTGAAAACTCTACCGAACAAATTTCATGAACATAAGCGACTTTTCTATTTTATCTCAGGATAACAATTATATTGTCTTTTTTTCTTTATTCATTACCTCTTCTTCACTGCAGTCAGGCCGTTGTTCAGCAACAACGCATATTCTCTCATCGCGCAATACTCGTACACTAAACACTGCTATTCTACCGCGATATATAAATTTCATTGGCTCCACCGCCAATACCGTAGCAATTATATCATCGGCATTGTGTTTACGACCTGTGACAGTCATTAGGCCATCGCGTGAACCACATACAAATATTAAACCACCAGGACCGAGAAAACCCAATAAGCCTGAACGCACATATTCAGCATCACCCACTGTTTTGCCATCAGGTTGCAATGGCGATACTTTAAATGAATTATTTGTTAAACCCTGAAGTCCCCAGTATTGACTGGCTGTCGCTGAACTATGAACGCATATTTCACCAACTTCATCCGTTTTACATATAAATGGTTGACCCTCCATCTTAACAACTACAACAATACCTAAAAGAGAGAACACGAAAAAATAGAGCGATCGCCCAATTGAATAAATATATAAACATGTTTATGACTCAATTAACTAATTGAGAAGATCATGTTATAATTTCAATGTATTAAATTAACACAAATATACTCACTTCCAGGCATAACTTGACCACAATCCTGCAGCGTCAATGACGTTAAAGAATTTTCCTGATCGACTCTAACAACACCAAAGCTCAATCCTGACATTGATAACACACCACGTCCAGTTGCATTAACACCGGCACGACCTGGCCGTCTTATTGATACAGTTAATGCTTCACTTGAGGAAGCGCATGGACAAACAGCGTCTGGTCGAAGACCTTTAGATTGGAATACAGATAAAAATTGATCGCACGATGATAATGACCATGGATTGGCACCATCGGCAACCAACAACAGTCTCAATGACGACAGCGATATGTCTTTGTGATCTTTAGTCGCCAGCAAACCCCAATGTAAATCACGCGATTTAACAACAGCCACACTTGCACGATGTTTAGTTATCATTTGCATCCAACTTGCTGGATTGACTTTCATCAAGGCATATGGTATGAATATTACATGCATACCATTCAATATACTTGTCAATGTGCTATGCCACAAACCAACCTCACGTTTAAAATCCAATACACAAACGGTATTTTCACCCTCAGTATAACCACACGCCATTGTTAATGCACGACAATGTGCCAACATTGACGATCTTGTAACAGTAACACCCATCACTGAACCATCTTTATCAGTGGTATATTCAATATATGCCGGTGTATCATCAGTTAATCGCGTTGGTGGCAACCAATCTTTAGGCGTTTTCCCCAAATGTTCAGTAACAAACCAATGTAATTTTGGCCACCCCTAAAAATAATCATGAAAAGAAACACAGGAATAAATAATGGACGGATTTTTCCGCAAATAGAAATACAATAAATAGATTGGATAAAGTATGTGCTGCTGGATAGAAATGATATTTAATATATATGGACATATATATATATATATACCTTGAAGGCAACGACCTCACCAGCGGTTGTCTTGGGTAGGCCTTTGAGGCACGCCTCGCTGGTCAGTGCCACCTGTATGCCACAGCTGCCAAGGAGAAAGCCAATTTGTTGTGAGCCTGCGTCACGTCGGGTGAGCGGTACTTCGATTGGTACTGGTACTATTCCAGCTTGAAGACAACCATAGAATGCACACATGAAACTAATTGGATCGTTATTGGGATAGACTAGTGCTATGCGATCACCCGGCTTTAAACAACAATCGCCAACATTACGACTCAATGCTTTGTTTAAAAGTGTATAGGCTATTTTGTGCGATCGACTTAGAAGTTTGCCATATGTTAAAGTAACACAAAGTTTTCCATTTGGATCCAATACTGTAGCGGCCGGTGCTTTATACGTTGCTGAACCATACCTAAAAGCAGTATAATATTAGCATTGAATAAGCCGGTGTATTTGTAAAAAAAATTTCATTATTCATTACCTTTGAATGGCGGCTTCGAGTGAACGGGGCAAACCCGATGGTACTGATAGTTGTTCACCAATCGCGGACGTCATTATTCCACCTTCAGGTTTTGGTGCATTTGGATCTTTCGGATTGGCCGCAATCTCCAATTCAATGTCATCATCCTCATAAAATTCTGGTAACGGTCGGCGTTTAGGTCGTTTCAATGTATTCAATAATTGTTGAATTTTAGCTGATACCTTCCAACGGCCCGTTGTACCTGTGTTATTATCCTCGACAACGTGATATCGGTTAACGCGATCAGCGCCAGGTCTTCGGGATTGTGTTGTCGTGTGTGTAACATCGGGCGGTTGTATATTGCAATAAGCGTGCGGTGTATACTCAGCAATGTCAGTTATATCTGCTGGTGGTGGTCGACGTGCAGGTGGTCGCGGTGGAGGTGGTGTATCTCGCGCTGAACCCGTACTACTTGTGTCTGACAATCCAGTACCAGTTGGACCACCAGCACCTGGCGATTCCTCAGTCACGACACTGTCCTCATCGCTACTGGATTCTCCGCTGTCACGATGCTCTCGATCCGGACTTCGTGCCATTACCGATGTCCGCTTTGATGGCATTGGTAATGATGGTTTTGGCCGGCCTTGCATCGCTGCCAATGCTTGTTGCACCGCTTCCTGTCGTACCTCTGTCCATATTCAAAACAAACAAACCACAATAAACCAACAATTCTATTAAATATATATGTATTATTACTTTATTCATTCATTTATTTTTTTCTATTGAGTATTCTCATTATTTGCAAATGTATCTATGACACACTGCGACATATTTTTCATAATACACATATAATTACATCATGCTACATACTGGTCACGTAATTCATTACAATAGAGTTGAATTTTTCATGCAATCACTGACGTGTTTGAGATATTTTTATTGTGCGTACGTGTGTGTGTGTATGGATTTTTTTTTTT
>CAJUYH010001034.1:0-53598 GCA_910591685.1 Galerucella tenella
TTGTTGTTGTAATTTTTTTAGGGTGAACATTAACTGTAAGCTGAAGGTTATATTGTTTCCCTTCATTCTAATAAGTTTTTAGGGAAAGTCAAAAATACCTACTTGTAGTTTCTTTAGTCCTATTCCTTTATAGGGAAGTGTTATTGCATCCGCAGGCTTCAGTTAAGGGTAGTTTTGATCTTCGGTCCAAGTGTCCAGAGACAGTCCACAAAATTTACCTCTTTCTTCCCCCACTTCAAGTTTTTTGAAGTGTCAGGTAGGCGAATGGGTCCTAGTAGGATACCTGTAAAAACTCCTAGTGCATTCTTTCTCTGGGTTATGTATTCTTTTGAAACAGCCTTTAGGCCACATGTGACCCATTGTACATCCTCCCGAGGAGTTGTCCTCCTTGGTCATCGTCCATCGTGTCCTTTTCAGGAAGGTGGACAGGTCACTAGGAGTCATCTCCTTTATATCGGCTGGTGTAGGCCAAGACTCACCGAACACACACTCCGGACACTCGCATAAGACATGCCTGACAGTTTCATCTTTCTGTTCACACATCCTGCATAGAGTTGTGTCCACTAGCCCCACAGTATGAAGGTGTTTCCCTAGTTGACAGTGGCCAGTCTGATATCATACTGTTAAACGTAGGTCATCGCCAAATATTTCTTCGGCGCCAGCTTCCCATGGGCGCCCAGGGTGATCCTGGCAAGACTACATCCTATTTCAACCACTTCTCCACTGTCTTACTTTCTCATGCTTTTCCAAAGTCGATGTTTACAGATACAGGATGCGCCCATCTCTATTTTAATCGTTTCAGCTTAGTTTCGAGGTTTCGGTATCCTTTCTTATTCTCCTCGTTCTCATTATTAGGCCGTTCTTATATACAGAACGGTTGTGAGAACGCCTTAGGGTATATTCAAGTACATTCTGTACATGCCAGAATGTTGACATCCTGAGGGAACTTATATTAAAGTATTTTTTTTGTATTTTCAGCTTCATTTATATTACATGCTTACAATTCCATGTAGTTTTATATTTTCAATAGCAACAGATTATCTACAATAAACCAAAAAAAATAGTTAAAAAAAATAAGCAGAACCTGACATGAGGAAGTGAATAAACCATACTGGAATACGTGCCTTTGCAGGCTGGTCATATTGTGTTGGAGGGCAAACGATTCAGTGAGTTTGTACTATCAATGTGATGGAAACAGGGTATAAATATTCATTGTTTATATATACAGGGTGTACCAACCTTACGACAAACTTCGGTATATGGGTTAATAAAGGGAATAAAGAAAATAACACGTTCGAGTTTCCGTTCACCCTGTATATAAGAAAGAATATAATTGAAATTTAATAGGATACGGAGATATTGCATCATGTTATGAAACTCTATTTGGCAAAATACATTTTTCTTCTTCAACGTACAAGCTACAGAGCGTTGATTTACCTACGATTTTCACATAAACTTGTCCATATCTTTTGAAGGACTCTGTATAACGTGGCAAAACATCATATCAAAAGCTTCAAAAAAATCTAACCAATCCGAATTCGGTATAATATACAGGAGTTCCCATTTGAAAAATCATGATTGGTTTGTAACGGAGTTATGCAGCACTCTGTATAGTTCGATATAATTTCAAAATATGGACCTTCAGCACATCTACTATTTTTATTGATAAAATTTTTTGATATCTCTTAAAATATCCCATATACCGAAGTTTGTCGTAAGATTGGTACACCCTGTAAATATATCTACAAAACTAGTGAACCATAATTTGGTCAGTACTAAAATGATCTAAAGAAGAAACTTTTCATTATTATGTAAATGTTGATTTCAAATTTAAAAATATTGAAAGCACATTATTCATGGTAGGTATATCGTTACTCATAAATGTTATAGGAATATCTCTGTATTGGTGCCCTGCGGCACCGCTAAGATAAGATATAATGGTCGCAGAAGTAAGGGGCGTCTGAGTGAACCTTACCTAAGGGCAAGCCCTGGATTAGAGTGTTTCCAAGGCAAGAAAATTCCTGTATCCTTCATGTGAAAATGTTTGGTTCGAGGTAGAGTTAAAACAAATAATTTCAAATAATGTTTTATTAAATACAGCATATAAGTAATAAATATATTACAACAGGTGAGTGGTCGATCCATCTAAAATTCAAGGTGGATCACAGCCAGTTAGATCTATTTTGAGATCAGTACATCTGCAAAGAAAATATATACAAACAAAAAGTCCCAAATAGGTTCCTTAATCAGATTTAAAATTGTGAGACTGTAATCTCGAAACGATACAGATTAATAATGTTATTTCTGTTTATCATAATAATGTATTGCTGCTTGCATGTAGCAGATACTTTTTTAATCATATTTTCTAAAAATAATAGAAATCCTTTATGCAAATACTGCACTGATTGTCTGATAATGTTAAATGAAAACGAGTCAGCCAGGTAGAACTTTTCTGATAAACAGGTACTCAGAAAATTGTTGACCTTCAACACCTCCTCCATTACTTGCTGCTATCTTGAAGCCTGCGTTTAAAAGCCTCGTTATCACTTGCACGGAGTTTAGTTTGCAATAACCATTTAGAGGAAACCTGAAACGAAAAAATAGAGCTCTTATAATAATCCATTCAAATGCAGACAAGAATTTTTGTAAAACAATAGAATACGCAGAAGAATAATGTTCAGAGAGAACAATTGTTAAAAACACAACTATTATATACAATGGGCTCGTTTACTAAAATTTGTAAATCATTTTTAACTGTCGTAAAACAAAGTACTAAGGATAAAAATATGATTCTGAAAATGTCATGTCAATAGAATATGTCGTTCTCCTAATACAACCAATTAAACAAGCATACCGTAGCGGGGCGAAGACTATACCTGTGACGTCACCGCATATGAAAGTTAATGTGCACAAAAATTACGCTTCTGACTGTAACGTGCCTCGCGTAGAATTTATTTATTTTGAATTACTTACAAAATTTTGTGTGAATAAAATAAAATATGTGTACCTAATTTTAAAAAAGCAGACTCATTAAATCTTCCAGAAGTGGACTTGCTAATGATTATGGAATTTTTTAATCAAAAACACGAGTTTATTAAATTATAATTTTATACTATGTGACTTATCGTTTTTGGCTGTTTTCCATCCAGAATGATTGAAAATGTCGATATTTTCATAAATACATGCTCTCCCAAATGATATACAGGGTGATTCCAGATGTTTTATTTTATTCCTGGTCTGGTGGACAAAGTTACGGAGATATCGCTATAGGTTACTTAGTAAAAAATTGCAATTTTTTTAACTGCAGACTGCCCAAATGCTATTTATGATGAATGTGTAGTGGAAATTAAATCACCAATGTTGAAAAGAACAAGGGAAACTTATTTTGATGAAGCAGGTAATATTAGTTCCAAATGTTCACATCAGATTCAAATGCACATGCACCTCACTGGTAAAAAAACGATATTTGTTAGAGCTGATCCGGACTTTGAATCAAATCAAATAATTTCTTTTGAAACATATAATATACGCCAGTTTTGTTGATGATCTACTGAAAAAGATTAACTGTTTTTTGGAAAATGAGCCCATTGGTCCAGTGGACATTATTTACTCCTTTACTGATGCAGATTTTCCATAAGAAAGATGTCCACTTAATCTAATTTGGGTCTGTAAAGACCATAAGAAAGTGTCCCACATGTGATAGTATGACATTTGACGACTAATTAAAAACATGTCGTCTGTAGTCACGGTTTTATGCGAAGCTGCGCTTCTTGTTGGTATTATATTAGCAGTTTTTGTCAGAGTGGCTGGCCAATTGCTGCTATGGCTGAGGCTAAAACATCCATTAGAGAAGAATCTGGCCTGACGATTTTATTTTTGTGGTTGTGTATTGTGTTAGTTAATTTGATTCACTTTTAGAATGTTCTTGTACTTTTCAGTTGCTTATGTATATTATTTTGTAAACTAGAAGGCGAAGCAAAAGCAAATAAATCAAACAACAGCAATAGCAAAGAGAATATCAATACCGATTTCGTGGTTAGATCAGATGTCAAAATTCAAAAACCAGAGAAGCAAACCTTACAAATCCTATTCTATCCTATCTTTGGAGTCACGAAGGAGGGAAGTCTGACACTACGTTCCAAGCTAGTTCTTAATTCCGCACTATTTATAATTTTAAGGATAGAAATTCAGCTCCAAAGGAAAGAAGAAATATGGGGATAAAAACATTTTCTATAAAAATCTTCAATTCAAAATAATAACACCAGTGACACCTACGGCCTAACGACTTCGACAATTGCGGAACTAGCCAAACGTTACACCCATCCAGAGATGGGATGGAATCAAAGGATGCAGTCTTGCCAGGATCACACTGGGCGACCCTGGGAAGCTGGCGCCGAAGAAATATTTGGCGATGACCAGGAAAAATCTACGTTTAACAGTAGGATTTCTGATTGGCCACTGTCAACTAAGGAAACACCTCCATATTAGAGGACACTATGCAGGATGTGTGAACAGGAAGATGAAACTGCCAGGCATGTCCTATGCGAGTGTCAGGAGTTATCGTCAATAAGAAAGTGTGTGTTTGGTGAGTCTTGGCCTACATCTACCGATATAAAGGAGATCTCTCCTAGTAACCTGTCCACCTTCCTGGGAAGGACAGGATGGACGATGACCTAGGATGACCACGGGAGGATGTACAATGGGTCACATGTAGCCTAAGTGCTGTGAGCCTACACTCATCCTCCCTACTCTACAGATACCGTATAAAAAAATTAGCGAAAAGGTTCATTATCAGCTAGTTTGAACTAAGCTTCACAGTGGTCTAGAGCCTGCATTCACAGATAAATGAGCTTGCTTATTATGTCTTCCAATTTTGGTGTTTAGAGAATCGGTATTACTTATTCAATCCACTTCAAAAGATATCGAACCAATGAATGAAATCCAGAAACAGCATTTGCCATTTTCGTCTAAGCATATACTAACCTAATAACATGATGAGCGTCTTGTTGATTCCAAGCAACGCCAGATCTGGCATCCATTACTGCTTGATTAGTTTCTGGAAACACTTCATCGAGTAGTGATCTGTCTCCTGATAACATTATACGTTCACCTAGATCCGGACTTACGTGCAGAGCAACGCATTCGTACAAATCTTGACCCAGTCGGTTATTTTCAGTCGGTTTATGATATTGATTACTTTCGTCTCCGGAAGATTGAGGTTTGTGATGTATTATTCCGTTCTTTATTCGCTCCTTTTTCAATTGCTCAAGGTGTTTCACCATAGCTGAAAATGGGTTTATAAATTAACTAGAGATTTAAAATAAGTCATATTCTTGTTTATGAAACTAGATGACCCGGTGAACTTCGTACCGCTTAACAGTCAATGAATGTCATGGTACATATTATTATTATTATTATAATAATTATTATTATTATTACAATAAGGGTACGGGCAGGGATCCTTAGATCCATAAGTCCTGAATTATACTATATAAATATTACAAAAATTAAAGTAACTAGAATTAGAAAAAGGGAAAAAGATAACTGGATAAATTTTCATGTGTCATGCCCGTTTGTAATTATCAATTATTTAGTACAAGTTTTAGTCAATTTTTTAGGATCCTAAACTTAGGACACTAAAATATTGACAAGAAAACAATGTGTTTGCAACACACCATGTCTTAGTCACTTATTTAGGTTGTGATTATGCGCACTGAGCAGTATGATTTTGTTAGTAACCTGTTACTTTTCAGTTTTTAGCGAATAATTAGAATTTTTTAATTTAAATAGGTATCAGACAGCAATGGACACAAAATTTTTATTGTTAGCAGCAGCAACTTTTATTAATATAGTAGTAGTTAGGAATTACATATATAAGAAATCTCTCATGTGCTTATTTTCATATTGAGAACCTTTAACTATGTAAAGGCAAGTTCTTTCTTTATATAGTTCAATAAGTCGAAGTACTTGATCATGAAACCACGACATTTTTGATACTTAAAATAGGTCAAACGAAAAACTTTCACATACATAACATTCTCACCCCTCAATAAACCTTAGAACATAAAACAGATTGGAGGATCTACCGGTGAATGAAAGAACATGCCTTGTTTATGTAGTTTTTTTGGCGAAAATAAGTTTAAACGAAAGTATTATCAGAAGTATTATTCTATATTCGTATTTTCATTGCTCCTAGACAATATTGTTTGTATAGGACATAGGACAGCTTATAGTTTTATATTTAATACATTTCAATAAGCTACAATTTTAAAATTTCACATATCCCATACCCTATGCAAACAGTACGCCACTGTCAAAACGGAAACGACTATTCGCCATTTGCAACCTCCTATTTGGACTCAAACTTATTTGGAAAATGCTCCTTCCTGTCTGTTTTATGTTCTAAGGTTATATAGCAGAACCAAATAAAAAAATCAATAACCTTAAAATGAAGTTTACCCTATATGTTTGCCCCAAGTTGTCATTTAATAGATAGAAAATAGGACTGGTTCTATAAATATTTTCTATCAATTAAAAATGAACAAAAATAGGACAAGTTTCGTCAATTTCAAAATTGATTGAAAAATTGATGATAAATGTGTATGTATCTATCATTTATTTAGGATCCTCAAAACTTGACTAAAACTTGACTAAAACTAAATCATTGATAATTACAAACGGGCATCACTAAATTTTCCAATAAAAATTGTTAATACTCACGTGTTATATCAAAATATTTGGCTTCTTCTAATAGTAAATCGAGATCTTGAAAGTTTTCAGGAATAAGTAGTCTAGCATTCCGCATGAAATTAAGAATGTGTCTAAACATACCACCATCTCTGTCTATAAAGTAGTGTTGTTTAAGAGAATCGAGGACAATAGGTATACTACCATTAAAAAGCTTGGCTAATTTGGATTCCGGGTATCTGAAATAAGAAAGTAAAATTATTCAAGATTTATTTTAAATTATTAAATATAAAAAAATTTGTAGCCTCATAATTTGCTTAATATACCATCTTATAAAGAATACTTTCTCTACAACGAATCAAAAATGAATAAAGATATGTAGTGGCCGTAGTGGGTTCAAAAAGACTTGATACAGTGGGATTAAAGGAACGTTGTAGATAGGTAGTTTAAAGTCGGGAACACTGATTGTAAATTGTAAATTGTATAGTACATTCAATAGCCTTCTTGGTGTGCGTCATCGTTTGTGACGTATATCCGGGTTTTCGATATGTCGTTTATTTTATTTAACATATATAGATAACCTTAAATTTGATAAATAAAATCATCTAGATCGTATTCAGACAAATTCGAACAGGCTATGGAATTAATAATCACCATCTTCTTTTTCTAACTGGAAATACTTGAGAATTTCTATGTCAGGCTTACCGTATAGGTCACCGCTGGCTGACCTATACGGTAAGCCAGGATCTCAGGACCACTGTAAGATCCCGTGACCCGAAGAGGACGGATGTAGCTCTCTACAATCGACTCTTAAAATGTGCTCTGCGGGAAACAGAGGCCCTGACTCCAAGCAAAATGAGGAACTGGAAATGTATCTATCCAAAACAAAATAAACTATAAGGAATCCTGTCCGATAAGGATGGTTCAGACAGGTGGCACGACCAATACCTGGTGGTGCCCTGAACTGGAACACCTCAGAAAGACAGCGAGAACGACCTTTAACAAGGCAAAACGAACAAAACTCAAAGAGAACTGGGGAATATATAGAGCCATCCTCTAAGAGTTCAAAAAAGTCTGCAGACAAAAGCAGAGGGAAGCCTGGAGAGCCTATTGTGGGGCAGTCGAAAACTTCCCACAAATTTCTAGGCTACAGAAGGCACTCTCAAACGACCACCATAAGAGTATAGGCATACCTTCAAGGGAAAATTGCGACAAGGCCGCCAACCTCCAAGAGAGAGCTGAGATTCTTATGGAAACTCACTTCCCAGGTTCTGTTTTTTTGTGAAGCGTCGAGCTGGACGGAAGTACCAACAACACCGTCACAATACGACTGGCGATTTACTAGTGCAGTAATTGATGAGGACAAGATAAGGTGGGCCATATCGGACTTTTCCCCCTGCAAGTCACCAGAACCTGGCGGAATAAGACCAGCCCTACTTCAATGGAGAATGGATATTCTTATGCCGCCCCTGGTTGGAATTTTCAGAACCTCTTTAGCTCTGAGGTATTTTCCCAGTAAGTGGAGAGAAGTACGAGTGGTATTTAGACCCAAACCAGGTAGGATGGACTACACCTTACCAAAAGCATTCCGTCCAGATACCAGATACTTGAGAACCTTCAAAATGCTGATGTTTTTTCGTGTATCTAGGCATATTTTTGTATTATTTAAATAAATATAACAATAAGATTGATATTCACTTTTTATAAATAATAAGTAAACAATAAAAAGTGAACAACAAAGTTCAGACCTGACGAGAACTGTCAGTGGGACAGTAGAAAAAGACGTAAGTCACATTGCCGATACGAAAGGTACGTCTGCAGCCTATTTTGAATATTGTAATTTTTCCCGATTGATAGGTAGCTGCAAATTGTTGTGCATTCAGTTGTATTGGAGCGCTGGGTTCTTTTGATATCAAAATGCGCTGAAATCCTATTGTACATGATGTTGCTCCCAAGTCATTAAATTTGATACGATTTCAATGGAAAATTGAATATAATTTTCAAATTACCCTGTATAACAGATTCTAACCTAAAATATGTTTGTAAGGAGCTTATAGACTTGAAGTGAAAAATAGGATGTTTCATTGAAAAAAATCTGGCACCGATAGGGTTGAGCTATCTGTAATTTTGAAATATCTATGATAAACGCCATTGAAGTTAGTTTTTAACGACAAAAAAGTAGAAAAAATCATAAATATATAGGTTATTATCCAATTTCAAAATTGGAACCATTTTATTTAGTTATAGTCGTAAATATTTTTTCTTTACAAAACAAGTTGTTAGTCAAACTTTAAATGATATAAAATTCTGATTATCTCATTCCTTTATTGTTTTGCATTAATCCCAACTGTATCATTCTCTTTATTTTCCAGCTCATCAATTCCTTGTTTAAGTAGTTTTTGCATTTCAGGTTGAACAACCGATTGTTCCGTTTCGATCTCCTGCAAAATATTGTACAATTCCTTCTTAATTCTATCATTGTCCGCCTCCAGTTCTCTAATCCTCTGTTCTAATCTTGCTTCCTCAGTAGCATAAAGTTTATTGGTAGCATCATCAAATTTATTACCCTCCACAATAGCAGCCGAAGATATTTCGCGCATAAATGTACTATGCAACTCGCTTTGGGTTTGAAGAAGTCTCTCTTCAAATTGCTGAGCGCTGATTGCAGATACAGAATGAAGTTGTTTAAGAAGAATCGACCTTTCGTTTTCCAGTTTTAAAACTATTTGATCCAATTGTTGTTGTGTATGATTATTATTGGACGTTGAAGATTCATCTACTTTTTCTGTTTCAGATTTTATACCTAAATTTTTAGTTAAATCGGCTATTTTTAATTCTAAAGATCTAGTCAAACTTTCTATTTTAGTTTGTTTAATTTCTTCTTCTGGTTCAACAGCTTCATCAGATATCGATGTAGTGGGATCTAGTACTACTTCTTCTTCAACTACCAAGTCTGGACTGGAAGTCACTTTAGTTGGATCTGATTCATCGTATAATTTTGCTAATTTCAAATTGTACATTAACACTGTCTTTTGTATATCGATTTCGTGTATCAACTTTTTAATTTCTGGATCTGACAGCTCCGATTTGATTTCATCGATTGCTTTGGAATAATTTTGAATGGTTTCCTCCAAGTCGTTGTATAATTTTAATTTAGCAGTTTCCAATTCCATAATTTTGCTATCAATGAGTGAACTTCTGGGAACGATATCGTTTATTTCTTCGGATAAAGCAGACTGGACATGTGGAAAAGCAATAATTACTTCTTTTTCTTTATCTGAAAGGGAGCTAGAGCTATTTGCGCTTAGTTGCATTATCTTATTAACAAATAGTTTGGAAGTATCGTCCGGTGCTAATTTTTCATCGGAAATTTCTCTTTTCGATTTCATTTGTACTGCGAAAGCTTCTTTTTGTTCAATTTCTGATAGTTGTGATTTTAATTTACTGCTTATAGCAGATAAAGCTGACTCTTTAGCTTCAATATATTTGATACGTTCTTGGAGAGAATGTTTAGTTTCTTCTAGTTTGGAAATAGTATTTTTCAAAACGGTATCTTCCGACTTTAAGGTGTCTATTTCTTCATTTTCTTTGTTAATTTTGTCGAGTGCTTCATCGAGTTTCGATCTCAGCTCTAAATGTTCTCTTTCTAATTTTAGTAATGATAAGTTTAGGCTATTTTCATCATTTGAAAGTACATTTACCAGGAGACTTTCTAAGTCGTTTTTTTCTTTCTCTAGATTATCCACGGTAGTCACCAGAGATTTACTTTCTTCTTGTAGCATGGAAACGCTGGCGAAATTTTTATCTGCTACATCTAAAGTCGATATTAACAACCTTCTCAATTTGTGATTTTGATTTTCCAAGTGCTTAACGTGTTTTAATATTTCAGGATTTTGTTGTGGATCCGTCATAGCTACATTAATAAATTTTGTGAGGTGATATTTTTAAATAATTTTGAAGCTTGATGATTAATTGTGACATATGTTTTTGACAAAAAAGTACATGTCAAAGCTAAATTTGTCGTCAACTGTCAACAACATAGAGAGACATTTGTTAGTAAAATGCATTCGTGCGTCATACCATAGCGTCATACACATAAATAAGAAATTTCATGTGAAGTCCTTATTATAATAAACTTTTTGGTGTGCGTCGTCGATTGTTGATGTCCTTCTAGCACATTACGTTGGAAGTATGTGATTAATCCTTATTAAAATATCACAATAATGAACCGTTTAAATGTATTACAAATGTTAACCCTAATCTTTGACTTGGAAAATTTTATTAGTTGATGTTTAGATTACGCGCAATCGCGACCTATCAATCGGAAGTCCAAAATAGGATGCAGACGTACCTTTCGTAGCATCTATGGTCGCGTTCATCACAACGTAGCGCTACCGAAGCGATCATCAATTTCCTGCTGAACGCGTGTTTTGTTAATTGATCAGATCGAGCGATGTGGTATCAGTCGCCATATTTTCAATCAGAATTAAAATACGCTACACGCTACCGATTGATGATGCATTAACTATTATAAATATCTTTGTTTGGAGATATTTTAGTTTGTATTTTAGTAAAAATGAGTGAACAGCTGGAGGTGACTTATTATTTCATCAATAAATTGTATAGTTTGTCAGGAGATTCAACTCTTCATAGTATGCTCCAAAGTGTGGAGTTCAATTTATTGTGATTAAATCCCATTTTTTAATGGTTAGAAGTAGTACATAATTGTTTTATATATCAAATAAAATTGAGTTGTTGTTGTATTCATTGACACTTGACATATTATGTCGATGGTTTTATTAGCACGTTCAGCGAACTGATGGATCACTCTAAAAATAGGGAAGAATCTCGGAGTGGGCGACATCTACAATTAATCGTTCGAAATACTCGGAGGGTGAACAACAAACTAACCCAAATGTGTTTATATGGGTGAAGTGTGAGATTTTTATACAATTTTAGTGATTTAGGTCGAAAGTGATATATTTTTACGTTATTTTATGAACAATAGTTGTTTCAAATAAACATCAAATCTTAAAATGCAGCGGATTGGAAGAGATAATGAGGTAAGATCACACAAAATGTGCTCAGTTCCTCAATGTGCATCATACAGTACTTCGGATATTTCTCTACATAAATTCCCTTTGAATCCCAAGGCAGTAAAGAAATGGCAAAAAATCTTGAAGATAGGGAAGCCTATCTCAAAATACATGCTTGTTTGCAGCAAGCACTTTCTGAAAGAGGTTTTTTGTGTGGTAAGTTCAATAATTTTACTATCAGATTCTCTTCACTTCAATTTATATTTTTTATTATTCAATATATAGTTACCTCCACAACACAGAGGGAGCATTTGAAAAATGGATGCTTTCCTAGCCAGAACCTTGCAGTGACTAATTATCAACATAAAAAAAATACATATATGTGGAAGTGACTGACAGTAAGTGAGAACTCAAAACAATTACTTCTGGTTTATTATTTTTGCTATACCATATTTTATTCTATATTTTTTCATTTAGTCAATTAGTATTATAAATGTTTCTTTATTCGTATTCTGCATAAAATAGATTAAATGATATGAAAAGCAAAATTTGTTTTTATTATTGCATAAAGTCTTCCACCTATTTATAATTATTGTGCAAAACCATACATAGTAAGTAAGTAAGTACGTTTATTCATCTCTTAGAATTTTACAAACACATGTTACAAAAGAAAACATCAAGTTATAAAATTACATAGACTTGTCACAATACAGAAATAAATCGCATACATACAGCCAATTATTCCGGTCATTCATTCACCTGCATTCATATCTCTTATGGGGTAATTAAAACTCAGTAAAATAATAATGTACAACATTAGCATTTAACATATATAAAAGGTAGTTAGTTTATTATATTTTTCTTTTATACTGTAGGAACTCGTCAACAGAATAGAAAGCATTTATGCAGAGAAATTTATGTAGCTCTGTTTTGAATTTACTGTAGGTTCCATTACCAACAGTCCTACATGCGTGGTTAAAACATATGACACCCCAATAACCTCCAGAGTCCTGACCAATATTTAGTCTAGAAAATGGTACTCTAAGATCACCAGCCTTTCTTGTATTGTGTGTATGTATCATGTTATTTCTAATATAATTTGTTTCATTCTTTTTTATATTCAGGATTATGAGGTAAATATATAAACAGGGTAGAGTTAATATTGACAATTTTTTAAATAGGTCTTTACAACTCGCTCTATAACGTGTACCAGTCAGGCATCTTATGATACCTTTGCTTATATAATGAAACAATAACTTTTTTATATTATTTATTTATTTTTTATTGTGATACAATACATCTTGCATAATATGATCTAGATGCCTGAAAATAAAAACAAACAACACATAAAAGAGAACAGGTAAGTCAAACAGATGAAGCTTTTTTCTCTCCAATCGAAATGGCCGATATGCAATTTTAAAATTAAATTATACAACTTCTCCTTATTTCTTGAATCATACACTGGTGCACCCATTTGTTCTTTTACTTGACGATATCTTCCCAAAAATGTTGCCAAAGCAGAATCCCCTACACCTGCAGGTATTAAAAAAGTGCTGATGTTCAACATATTCAAATGACTTAATTATTGTTCGTTTTCATTGTCTAAAACTTACTGTAGGCAAGAAGATTAAAGTTTTTTTTGTTCAGTTCGTTGTATTGTATTTTCTTTTTTTTTAATTCCTGGGTGACTAAATGACTAAAATGGTTCTGGCCTACTGATTCTCTCTATGTCTTTTTTCCTTTCCCTATTTTTGAGCCAGAGATCAGTACAGCTTACTGGTTTTAGCATCTCATATCTGAAACATGAAAAAGAGAGGAGGAAAACAGGGATGTGTGGTTTTGAAATCATCTACCTACTTGCTTTCTTAGGTAATTGAGAAAACTTATTTACCTGTTAATATAAATCAATGTAGCAATAATATCCTTGCAGTGTCCTCCTAATCCTTCTTTACAGGAACATTGACAAATCCAGGACTCACTGAGTTTTATAATGGGGGATTGTAATATTGTTGGAGATCTCATACATAAGCTTTTAATAACTTTTTCATTGGAACCTCACCTTCATTAATTGGCCGAACACGTTCACCAACAATCCAGAATATCCGAAATTGATATCTCTACTTTCACAGGCATTATTAATAGATATCTTATGACACAAATCCAGCAATACAACACAAAAATTTCGAAAACGAAGCTAATATCAAATGACAGAATATTTGTTGTTCACCCTCCGATCCGACATTTTGGATTTCGCAGCGCCATCTCGCGGTTCGTGATTTTTCCCTATCGCTACCAGATCAACTTTGTTGGGATGAACGCGACCAGTGTCTTACGTCTTTTTCTAATGTCCTACTGACAGTTCTCGTCAGGAGTGCGTTCATAAACGTTACAGAGTACACATTTCTCACACTTTTTTGGAAACCATCGTTCATAAATGAGATTTTTGTTACTCTGTGACTACTTTCCTAGCGTTCATAAATATACTTTGACATTTTCAATGTACAAATTTCTAGACCGCGGTATGGAGCGAGTTACCGGTTACCTAGAAACAAGAAAGTACAAATACATAATTTTTGATAGAAAGAAACCGTTCCAATACAAACTCCACATAATTTTTCATTCGTTGTGGCGCAACTTTTTTTTCAAAGAGAAACTATTAAAATTTGTTCTTCGTCGTCATTATCGCTCTCGTCGTCAATATCATCAAGTAATAGTTATTTTCCTAACAAGTGCGGAAAGTGATACTTTCCCGCACGCGACTGCAGTTGACCCGAACGACGCGAAGCGGAGTTCGGGCAAGCGGTCAAGGGCGGGAAAGACACTTTACGCATGAGTTAGGAACATTATTTTTTCTACGACCGTATATACAAAAAAGTATACCAACCCATTTTTCAGAAGTTATTTTATTCCAACATATATATACAAAACTAACCAAAAACTATTAATTATCTATTATAAATATTAATATTTAAAACACAATTTGTTGCATTCTGTAAATTACTTAAAATTGCCGGTCCAGTGGAGTTATTTGGTGTTAACTGGTGAGTGAATGACGTTGATGAGGATGGCTTCGTTTGCAGGTCACATAAAGATGACGATAAAGGTGTCTGCAACAACTTTAAGTCATTTGTAGATGATAAAATTTCATTTGATATATTTTTCTTATATCAAGCCCGGGTGGTTTGATAGGTGTTTTATGACATTACTTTGAAGAATGTATAAGGTTACATCAAAATATTTTCATTATTTTATATTTTCAGAAAATTAGAAATGCAACAAAAAGCAAGAAAACAATATGTTGATTTTATTTGATGGACTATTTATTCACCTGGTGTAAGAATAGTTATAACTTCCGAAGTAAAAAACTATCTAATAAGGTCAAAATTTGCATAATTTTACTTTCCCGCACTAGTGCGGGAAAGTGACACTTTCAAAGCTAAAATGCGTGCGGGAAAGTGGGTTAAAGCGCACGGTAGTAGAAAAATGATATTTTGCACCTACCAATGTTACAAATTTACTTTGGTTTTGGCTCATCATAGTCGATATAAAGGCGAAGAGGAAAATAAAATAAGATAAACAAAGTTGTGGAAACGAACAACAACAACGAAACTTACAAATTTCATAACTAGACGAGATGTCTGATTAATTAATTAAAATTTGACAGTTATGTTACCATAATGCGTTTATAAATCACAGGTTACAATGTGCTCCATTTCAAATGTCAACCAATTGATGGTTTCAGCTGACGCCATACTGTGGTGGATCGTGTGGATCGTATTGTAGTGCCATCTAGCGGCACTTATCGAAAATAGGCCTGAGGTAGAAAAATAGGTAACTACTAAATAGGTAATTAATGTTGCACCATCTACATTTTAATCACTTGAAAATATCAATGTTGCCATGTTTCAATTATAAACAAACTAGATATTTCAAAGTTCCTGTGGAAACCCGAGACACACCTTAAAAATATTTGTGATATTAATAAAAGTGGAAAAGTTGTGTATTTTGTTTGTTTCAAGTTAAGAACATTATCTATTTATTGTTCGCCAATCGCCACACTTCTATGATGGAGAAAGATAAGTGAGTGTCACAATACCAGCAATACCATGGTTTCAGTTTTCCAAAAGGGCCACGCGCTGGTAACATTGTGATACTTACTTATCTTTGTCCATAATAGAAGTGTGGCAAATAATAAATATTTATGTTTTTAAATTAAAACAAATAAAGTACACAATTGTAAGAAACCTTTTTTCCTAGTATATATTATGCATAAACTTAATAATTTTAAAATGTACACGAAAACATAATAGGTATTCATAATACCACAAACATATTTAAGGTGTGCGTCTTTTTACAGAAACTCTGAAATATCTAGTTAGTTTATAATTGAAACATGGCAACATTGACATTATTAAGTGAGTTAAAAGTAGATAGCTGTACACTAATTACAGATTCTTTTTTCCCAGTTTTCTACCTTGTAGCTACTTTCAATACGTGCCGCTAGAAAGCACTACAATCGATCCACTGCAAAATGGCATCATATAAAACCATCAATTCCATTACAGAGTAAAGTGTTACTTTGTACATTCGTTTATGAACGCACGCCAAGAAGAGTATTATTTCAACCATAAAAGTTGTATGGTTGAAATAATACCCTTCTTGGTGTGCGTCATCGATTGTGACGTATATCCGGGTTTTCGGCAAATCGTTTATTCTATTTGCTATTTTGACAAATAGATAACCTTAAATTTGATGAATAAAATCATCAGGATCGAAATCAGCCAAATTCGAAAAGGCTATGAAATTAATAATTACCAGCTTCTTTTTCTAACTGAAAATACCTGAGAACTTTTAAAATGCTGATGTTTTTCCGTGTATCCATGCATATTTTTGTATTATTTAAATAAATAAAACAATAAGATTAATATTCACTTTTCATAAATGATAATTGACCGTAAACAACAAAGTACAGACCTGTTGAGAACTGTCAGTGTGACAGTAGAGAAAGACGTAAGACACATTGCCGCTACGAAAGTTACGCCTTCATAGTATTTTAATCTTGCGATTGATAGGCTGCGCTTGCGCGTAATCTAAACATCAACCAATCAAATTTTTGTAAGTCAAAGATTAGGGTTAACGTTTGTAATACATTCAAACGGTTCATTATTGTGAGATTTTGATTGGGATTAATCACAAACCTGCCTTTTTTCCATTTCTTCCAGCATAATGTCTTGGAAGGACATTAACAGTCGATGACGCACACCAAGAAGGGTTTTATTTCAACCTTAGTGTTACAAATGTACTAGTGACAAAAATCCTTTTCTGTGGCCAGTGAAACTCTTTTGCACCTTTTTGGTAGTTTCGTGTAGATATTCAAGTCTTTTCTTCCCGGATTGGCACAGGCAGCGTTAGGAGGCCGTGAAGTCGATAAAAATCATACAAGGAGATACCTAGTTGTGGTTAGTTCAGCTATTTTTTTCATTACTAAAAGCTGATGTGTTACCTATGTTTTTGAGGTTTCATAATATGTTTGCAGAAGCCGGACATACCAGCCTTACATGAACAAATGTATTTCTAATCTTTAACATAATCATTCAGATTAATTGTTATCTCATGAGGCTGGGAAGCTAGACCAGACGTCTGCAGACACAAACTTTTTTGAATTTGTGCATTCTAGGCCACATAATATTATACGTCCCGCTTTAGAAACCGTTTCACCTTCTTTTAGTGGTCTGCTTCTGACTCCAATATATTCCATGATGTTGAAAAGGGTTACTTAAATTTTTCATTTCATTTTTAGATCTATTTTCTTAAACACTACCACACAAACACGTTTAGGAAATAACGGAAATTACAAAAATAAAGAAAAGCCTGCCAAACCCACTTAAAACGCCTCGGAAAACACATAAAAAATCTAAACAACATCAAACACCCTTAGGGAGAGTTGTATAAAACACTTAAACTCGGTTTAATGATAACTGGTGTTTAGACTGTGGCTGATTGATGTATTTATTATCAACCTCCCTATTAACAATTACATCAGTCTAAACATCAGTCATCATTAAACCAAGTTTAGGTTGTCATCATTAAACCAAGTTTAGGTTGTTCTTTTTTCTTATTCTTTTGGGAATCAAACCACAATAATGTTTTTTATTTTTTATTTCGACGTTTCGGTAGCGTTCTAGCCAGTCAAATTTTATTAAGGTCCATTCATAGTAGATCACACCTCTGGTAAAATGTGAAATAAAATATTTTATTTAATGACATTTTAACGATATGATAGTCTACTAGAAATGGAATCCAGTGAAGTGCACGTTCCAGGAACAGTTTTTATTGGGATAGCACTTTTTTAGCTTATTTTGGAAATGTTGTTAATAAAACGCGTTTGTTGTTACTTTTTTGTGTATGATCATTTTTGTTTTCAAAACATGTATAACTCAGTTTGGTGATTTTGTGTATTGAAGTGTGTATCGATTAACAACTATTCCAATGATAAATCATAAGAAAACCTGGATAAAAACTTATGATGCTATCCTGATAACAAAGGTAATTGATTATTGGAAATTTCTCTTTCTAACATTGGTAACCAAATTTGACTACATTCGGCTGAAATATTAGCTACACATTTATCTGCATTTAGTTGTATCAAAGCACTTTCTTTGATTTTTCGTCTTTTATTATTGGGCTCTTTCAATATTATTTTTGTCGAATCCCATTGAATTTTATGCCCCTCTTCCCAAGCATGTTTACAAATACCTGACTTAAAGAACTCCCTATCTTTGATGTATTTTTTATGTTCACTTATTCGGACTTTCAATGGTCTAGAGGTTTCACCTAAATAGAATTTGTCGCATTCACAAGATATCTGATATATGCAATTTTTTGAAGATTGTTCTTCATTTTTTGGTTTCGTTTTTGTTGAGATAGATCTCAAAGTATTGTTAGATTTAAAGCTGGTTCGAATGTTAAATGGATTACCAATTTTCTTAATTCTTTCTGACAAACCCCTAACATACGGTATTGTCAAGTTTTTAAAAATTATGTTAGCTGAATTATTAATATTATTTTTATTCTAATGGGTATTAACAATGAGCCTTTCTCTATATTCTTGATTTCTTTATTTACAAATTCTGCCGGGTAATTATTGGCATTTAAAACATTTTTCAGTAGAGTTTTCTCCTTTGTGAAATGATTATCATTAGAACAAATGATTCTGGTCCTATCGTATAAAGATTTTACTACCCCTTTTTTAACGCTTATAGCATGATTTGTTTCAAAATTCAAATACCTATTAGTGTGTGTTGGCTTCCGATAAACACTTGTTTCATACCCTGTAGGTGTTTTCTTGATAAGAATATCCAAAAATGGTAAAAAATTGTTATTTTCAATTTCAAATTTTATAGATTTTTCTCCTTCATTTATATTTATTAAAAAATCATTTAGAGATACTAAGTCATAAGGTCATATTGCAAAAATGTCGTCTACATATCTCCACCAGACAATTGGTTTTAATTTTTGATTATTCACTATTTTGGCTTCAAAATGTTCCATGAAAATATTTGATAGAATTGGTGAGAGGCAAGAGCCCATGGCAAGACCAAAATTCTGTTCATAAAAATCCTTATTGAACTGAAAATATGTTTTTGTTATACATAATTTTAATAATTCTATTATTGCTGCTACGCTCAATTTGGTCCTTTCTGTAAGGGTCTGATCTATTTCTAATTTTGATTTGACAAGTTCTATTGTTTTCTGTACCGGTACATTTGTGAAGAGACTAACTACATCAAAACTGACCAAATAATGGCTTTTGTTGAACTTTAAATCTGATAGTTTTTCTAAAAAATGATTGCTATTTTTGATGTATGAATCTGTCTGCCCTGCGAGGGGTTCAATGATTTTTAATATATAATTTGATATGCTGCATGGGGAATTAATAGTGCTACAAATTGGTCGTAATGTTTTGTTTATGAATTTTTGGTAAACCATGAAAATGTGGTGGTTTACTGTATTTAGGTGTTAACATTGTTCTTTCATGGTTAGCAAAATCGTTCTTGAATTTGAAAAGTGTCTTATAAATTATTCATACGATAGGGCCAGAATCATTTGTTCTAATGATAATCATTTAAAAAAAAGAATAAGTAATGCCACAAGGAACTTACAGAAGATATTTAGGTTGTTGATATAACTCGCCCTTACAGACTGTTTTGTTGTTCACCGTTATAGCAGCCATATTGAAAAATCCAGCGCCATCTCGTGACACGTGATTTTCTCGAATACTACTGTCTTTTATCAAACGGGTTAGAGTTACAGCTCAGGCACTCAAAGTGGCGTCACCCTTACAATTAATTTGCCACATGCAGCGCTACGGATCAGATCCACATCTATAAGTAGGTTATCTACGGTACCCACTATTATAGATAAAAAAATACTTATAGATCGGAAACTGACCCGTGGCGCCCTCTACTTGTACGGGTGGCGCCACCTTGAGAGTCCCGTCATTACCTTTAACACAAATCAGATGGTTGTGAACTTCGCTAACAGCCGAAAAAGAAGATTCCTGTAATTTTACAGTTTTTGGCAGCATATTCAAAATTACTGTATTTCACTTTTATTACAAAATGACATTTATGGTCCATTTTTTGATATTTTATCTGAAGTTACTCATTATTAGATTGATATTGCAATAATAACAATCAAATTGTCAAGTAAAATTAAATGAAATGTCAAAAAATGGACCATACAATGCCTGAAGTGAGAAAAATAAAGATATAATCATCAAGTTTATATATTTTATTAATAAAAAAAAGTATACAATAAATGGAACGTTTTTTACATATTTTAATGACAAACATGGAGAAAAATAAATGTAAGAAATTTAACAACAATGCTGGGAAGTTCAAAGCTGTATGGAATAATAACTACTTCTGTCTCTCTTCATTTAATTAAACATTTTTTTAAGAATATATAGCTTACCGGGTGCTCCTCACATTACAGTCTTTCACAATACATATTCTCAACATAAGTGTCAATTCTATAAGAAGTGGTCAAAAATTAACAGCTTGCCGTTAAATTTGACGAAGTTTCCGCAATTAGAAATGCTTTAATCTATACATTGTCAAGATTATGATTGAAATTTCAACAAGTCTGGTATCCAATGAAGAGTTTTCTGTTAATACTTTATAAATATATATGAATACTACTATATAAAGACTAGCAAAAATGGGTTAGCAGATTGTCTTATTTTTAACTGACTGTTAAAATTTAACATTTGCTCACAGAATTGCTCCTATTGTCTCTTAAAATAAAAGTCCCACTATAAACAATAAAAACCAACTACGAATACTCATCACACAAACACATAAGCAAAATAGTTTTTAAAAACTGGACAAACTCACGATACACGTCAGGCAGTTGTCAGGTTAGGATCATAGATAACACGTTAGGATGTCAGCGCTGATATATGTGGAAGAATCTGCAACTACCACTAACGGCGTTACAGTTCTCACTAAATTAGACATTTTAGTACTGACGGGACTTCCTATGTGGCAGCACCCTCACGCCTTCAGAGATCCCTACCCTGCCACTACTAATACTCACGTGTTTTTTGTAATAGAGACGAACTACAAGAATGGGGCACTACAGGAAAACTAACCAAGAGTTACTATACCTAGATGACAGTTATACCAATTCAACGAATAAAATAATTATTGATTATCAATTGAAACAACATACTTTGACATTTACTGCACAAATTTACCTAATTTACTTCATGTCATTTACTGATATTTTTTCAATAATTTTATTTTGAAATAGCAGTTTGTTTTCTTTTATGGTGTGTCTAGTACTTATTAGAATAAACCATGGAAATTGAAAACGAAATAGATAAATTAACCCAACGCGTTGGTTTGCTAGAAAACCAAAACGGTCGTTTCAAAAGTCTGTTAGATTCGGCGATAGAAATGACAAAACAGACCCTGTCTCAAACCCAATTCCAGAAAGACGAGAAGGAATTCTTATCCGAAACAATCAAACTAATAAACGCTGAACAAACTCAATTACAAGAGGATCTGATAAGTTTAAAGCAATCCGAAAAAGAAGACATCATGAACCACGTAAACAATTTAAAAAAAGAAAACGCCGATTTACGACACAAAGTACAAGTACTTCTATTAGAATCTGAAAAGAATTCGAGGGATCTCACTCAACTTAAACTCGAACACAGTGAATTTAAGTTTTTATTAACTCAACCAGATTCCAACGCAGAATGGTTGAAAAATATTTTACTGCTAGATAATACTGTAGCCGAAAATGCGAATATAAATTTAATGGAGCAAAGATATCAACTACAACAAAAAATTTATAAGCTTGAACGAAAGAAAACCGAGCTTCTCAATGCTATAGACGATATCGCTGCACCCAACAGCATCAGAGATCTTCCTAGTAGTAAAACAGATATCGAGAATACTCTATACAGCACTATAGATGAAGTAACTAAAAAAGAATACGAAGATCTTCATGTTAAAATTTTGGAGTTGGAGCAAGAACGTTCGACTTTACTATGCCAATTACAACTTATTTTAGAGCGTTCCAGGAAAGAAATAGCTGATGAATATTGTCAACTCCAGAAAAATATATTGGAAATAGAAATTGAAAAGGCCGAGCTGAAAAATATCGTGTCCGACAGAACTTTCAGTCAAGATACTTCAACGCAAGGAAATACATTGGATCTTGAAGCTATCGGTGAAAATAGTGAAAATGAAACTTTGGAAAATGTGTTGAATGCTTTTACCAATACACAACTTCAAGTCAATCTCAAATCTTCAAAAAAGAAGCGTTCGCAATCGGATGTTCCCAAGGGGACGGATTTTTGCGTAATATCTTAGGAAGAAATTTGAAATAAATCTGGGAATTGTGTAATTTTTAAAATTATATTAAAATTATATTCGGAGTAAGTAATCGAAAAAGGTTCTTTTATTACAATCTGATCAATAATTAGACGTCAAATATAATAGATAAACCCCAAAGTAGGAGTGGGTCAATTGAGGCTAAGCCTATGGCAAGAAGCGTTTACTGCGCTACCTCTGCTGCAGGCAGCCAATGATGCAATTGAACCCAAGTTTGTGTTTAATAAACCCTACAAAATACAAATAAAACAGAACACAGAGTCAGATGCTGCAAATGCAATACGCATATATACAGATGGCTCAAAAATAAAAGAAGCTCAGGATGTGGAGATTACTCCAGAGCACTAAGCCTAAGGATTGAGTGAGAAATAAGGAACAATACCAGCGTGGTTCAAACAGAACTGGCTGGTATCTCAATTGCCACAAAAGAACTAACCAGAAAAGGAATTTCTGGCAAAAACAACAATCTGCACTAATAGTGGACAAACCATAATATATTAGCCTTGAACAGACAACGTGTTATATCGGGGCTAGTACTGGAGTGCCACCAAGATTTAGCTAACGCCTCGGCAGATAACAATATTATCCTGAGGTGAATTAAAGAGCAAGTAAAGTTATCATCAATAAGAGAGTGAGTTCGGTGAGTCTTGGCCTACTCATGCCGATTTAAAGGAGATGTCTCCCAGTGACCTACCTGTCCACCTTCCTGTGAGGGCAGGATAGACGATGACCTAGGAGGACAACTCCTCGGGAGGATGTACAATAGGTCACATGTGACCTAAGTGCTGTGAGCCTACACTCACTCTCCCTACTCTACAGATACAGATCATGTGTCAAAATCGTATTACAGATTTCCTGTCGTTTTGAAATCAAACCTATCAAATTCATAACCAAACAAATAGCAGCCTTTACAAATAGCGCGTAAAATTTTATGTTTGAAATGAGAATTATTTAATTTGATACATTATTCATATCATAAAACACATAAAAACATCCAATTACATAATATCAGTAGTATATTTAGGCATGGACATCATGGTTATGCTGTTTTTGAAAATTAGTGGAACTCCCCATTGTAATAATTGTACTATTAATATTCATATTCATATAAATAGATGAGATACATTTTTTATGTGGCATAAATTGGTACCACCCAAGGATGATAAGTTGACTTACAACTCATCGTCAAGGGCAACCGATACCTTTTTGGTAATTAATTGTTCCTTTGTTACTAAAATATTGTTTACTCACTAATGGTGGAATTCTGAGAACATCTGTAAGATCCATAAGCCGAAATGGACGTGATGCAGTTCCTCGCATCTACCTGCGTTATCCCTTTTCGAACGGAGGGTAGGATTAAGACAGGTCTGCAGTTCCTCACACTATTGTTTGTAGGGTAGCACAATAATGCACCTGTTTATAATAATTTGTCTTCAGTTTCAATTTCGTTTGCAATAAGTAAAGACGCAGCAAAAATGGAAGTGTCCTCTATGTACAGTTCGAAAGGGAGTGTTTTATTAATTGTTAATAATTATAAATTTCATAAGGCAAGAGTGTCCTTAAGTGGTGAAGTATGCTGGCGTTGCAGTCAAAAATCGTGTCGGGCAGTTATTTACACTGTGACAGATGTAAATTTAACTGTCAGTAAAAGTAATTTGTGCCACAATCATTCTGCTGATGAAACTATTACTCGACAGAAATTGAGCAACTCTGCTCTGCGGCGAAAATAATTCATCAAGAATTAAAAACCAGCACTGATACTGAATCATTAACAACGGATGATTTAAATTTAATTCGCCGGAATATCTACATGGCTCGAAGACAAGTACTGCCGCCATTACCAAAAACCACACAAGAAGTTTTTGCGACACTGGACAAAATGCAGCTACAAACTAATAAAGACGAAAATTTTTTATTATCATCGGACAGTGAAAATGAAATAATAATTTTCTCGTGTTTTACCAATTTAAATTTCTTGTGTCGTGTTGAAAACATTTACATGGACGGTACATTTAATTATTGTTCAAAATTTTTTTAACAATTTTTCACGATTCATGGATGCAATAATGGGCATTATGTTCCATTAGTTTTCTGTTTACTACCTAACAAGCACACAGATGTATATGTGAAAACATTTGAAAAAGTTACCAAAATTTGTGATGATTATAATTTATTATTACGGCCAAAAAAAATTGTGATTGATTTTGAACAGGCAATTCATAATGCAGCAAAATCAGTGTGGCCTGTTGCAGAAATTATTGGCTGTAGATTCCATTTGGGTCAGGCGCGGCTTCGGAAAATTAATTCAATTGGTTTAAAGACAGATTTTCAAAATAAAAATTCTGAAATAGGAAGTTTTTTAAAATTATTCTTTGGCTTGCCATTTTTAAATTGTGAGGATGTGGGTGATGCTTACGTAGAATTATTTGAAATGGCGCCTACTAATAATAAAGTGCTAGAATTTTGTGACTACATTGTAGATAATTATGTTGACGAAACTTCACATTTTCCTCCGAGAATTTGGGCCTCAGAAGTTAACTTCTTGCAGAGGACCACTAATGCGTGCGAGTCATTTCATGCAAAATTTAAAAGTTTTTTTTATGCGTCACACCCAAATATTATACAATTTACAAAAATACTTTTAGATCTTCAGTTAGAAATTTATGTAAAAATAAACACTGCAAATAGGTTTGTTAAAAAATATCGCAAAGAAATTGTAAAAAAAGAAAATTATATCAAATCTAAAATTGAGGAGTACAAAAATAAAAAAATAGATAAAATTACATTTTTAAAAATTATGGCAATTCAAAGTGTACCAAATTAATTAAGTTTTTTTATTTAATTTTTATTTATATGGGTTTTTATTTTTGTTTAGGTGTTTTTATTGTATATAGTATTTTTAATTGACGAAAATCATTGATTTAATGTTGTGTTTCTGTTTTTTATTTTACTTATATTTGTTCATATTTAATATTTACTAGCGGTATTTCTTCTGCTGCGGTGTGTTTCTGTTTGTTTATTTCATATGTATTTGTTCTGTTTGTTTCTTTTTTATTTTGTATTTTATTGTTATTATTTGACAAAAATATAATTTCATATTGAAACATTTACTAGCAATATGTAAATATTACCTAATCAAAATCCCTCGCACTGTCATTGTGGACCTTGCTACCTGATACCTAATCCCTTACCCTTCGTATGCTGCGAGGAACTGAACACAAATTTTGTACCTACCTGTTAATGTGCGAGGAACTAGACGACTCGCGCCGAAATCTGTAAGAGTTACAGGAAATGCGATTATAACCTTACCTGTTACTTACAGATTCGTAAATATTTACGGGCTAGACATCTGTCACTGTAAGCAGTACAGGGTGTCGTACAGAGCGTTGTATTATTATTATTATTATCATTTTTCGTGAATTATTAGTTAAAAAGTAGTAGAGTTTTTAGTTTATTTGTGATTTTTAAGTGATTATCAAGTTCTCAAGTGAATATCATTGACACTAATATGAACGGACAATTAAATATTTTCGCCGGTATTCTGTTGGAAGAGGATGAGAATCGGTTTGAACATATTATTTATGGCATTATTATAAAATGCACTTTCCATTTTTCCAGAAATCATATGAGAATGCAACGAAGACATTTAAGGGATCAATTAAATCCGTTTGATATGACAGACAGGCATTTTAGACAAATGTTTCGGTTGGACAAAAATAGTATTCAATTCTTAATTCATAATTTAAGACCTCTTGTTATGGAGAATAATTTAGGAATTCCCTTTGTAGTGAAAGTAATAATAATCAATTCACAGTCTTCTTACAATGTATTTAAATAATTGCGCATTTAATAGCGCCATTAGTTCTTCCCACTTTTTTATTAAATAATTGGGATCTAAAGTGATGTTTAAATTATTACTGCGAAAAATCCAATCATTTTCCATGAATTGTGAGTATAACTTAAATTGCTCTGGAGACGTATTTTTGGTTCCTTTTTTTCACACCTTGCGTTCTATAAAATACGTCTATTTAAATAAATAAATAACTTGTGAAATATATTATTGCAGTAGTTTACTTAGAAATATCAATTAGTATTAAGGTTTACTAGGTCGGTACACACACACAGCTTTTTAATACTTTTAATGGTTTTGAGGTTAGAATTTTGACATTATAAATAGAAGTGAAGTTGAAACCTATAAGGTAAAGATCTTTGGTTCCAGAATAGCAAATTTTACAAATCTGTAAAGGTTCAAGTTGAAGATCCTATATCTTACAGATTCTGTAGCTTATAGGTAAATTCGCAGAATCCCAACATAAATTATTTCAAAAATAAGTTATTGGAAGCATGCATAACTGTAAATCAAACTACAAAAACGATATAAATCAGTGTATTAAGAAGAGCGTAACTTTTCTCCACTCTCTCCTACTTCAAACAACGAACCATGTCCACTTTTATCGCTACTTACAATAAACGTATTATATTGGATGATCATGATTATGTTACGCTAATAAACAATGCAGATGAACATATTATTTTACACGCATAATATTACGTTATCTGCTAATACGTGAAATTTTTTAATAGCATTCAATTAATTGATCGTATTTGCATCGGACACGGTATATGTTTATATAAATTTATAGGTTTGACATTGCTTATCGCGTGTTGTAATCCTTTATACTAAATAACATGGAGTTTTATTAGAACTAGTTACTGAAACATAAATGGGCTATTATACTAAATTGTTGGAAGTAGTCACATTTATAACGTAGTAAAAGTGTGGGAAGCACAGAAGTAATGGATCTTTAAATTAATTGTTATTATTTATGCGTTAAATTATTTTTTGTAATTAATCGCAACGTTATGTACAGGCAGTAATATTAAAATGGTTGTTTACAACTTTTACAAGGTACCTGCTAACAAACGTTTTAAAAATAAATGATTTTTTATTTGTGATTTACTAGTCTCTTATAAGTGGAACATTTGTGATGCCTTTTGGCCGAGATATTAAGTTATCAATTATTTAAATTATTATTATAAAATATTTAATTAAAAGACATAAATTCCCTTGAAGCTAATTCCAATAAATCATGCATCGTTTTATAAATAAGAAATATAAAGGTTGCACGTACGAAGTCAAGTTCAAAGCGTGAAATAAACATAAACAGTATTATTTATATTTATCAATGGTGAACTTGACTCGTCGTATAAATATGTTAACGATAGTGTTTTAGGATTCATTCTAATTATTATTCTAATATTATTCTATTCATTCCATTCTAATTTCATTTTCAACTTATGCAATTTTGACGAAAAAAAAGGATATGTAGAGCAAGCGCCAAACTTGATGGCGAGCGATCGCGAAAGTATAGACTCTCCCAACTATTCTGTAATTAGTAACGATGTCGTTCGTGGACGATTATCGTTACTGAACGACTTTATATATTCAGTATCGTAACGACCGCTGTTAGATAACGACAAAATGGCTGATATTATGTCGTTGACGAACGTCAGCTATGCAGCAGTCGTAATCGGGTTAGCAAGTCTTTGGTTAAGAGGTTTGTTGTGTTTTTTTCAATATATTAAAAACATTGTTCCTTATACAAAGATCATATTTTATTTAAGATGGATCAACGGCTACGTATTGTTTTGGATGAATTGAATAGAAGGTAAATTCATATAAGGGTTGAAAAATAATCTAAACTATACACATGTAATATTTTTAGACAGACACGAAGGACTAATTTTCGTGTCTTAAGAGACCGAAGTAACCCCTTTGAGTTGCCTGAGGAAGTGTTCCGGCAGATGTATCGAGTAAACAGTGGAGCTGCTTATGATTTATTCCAGGACTTGTTGCCTTATTTGAATCATGGTAGTCGTAATACTAGAACACCTCCCATAGTTAGGTTTTTCACAACCATTCATTTCTTAGCTCATGGGAGTTATCAAAAATCTCTGGGTGTAGATTATTTAAATGGGTCATCACAATTTAACGTTAGCCGATCAATTTGTTGTCCCTGAAGGCTTCATTTGTACTCAATTTATCCAAATACATTATATATTGTGACCTTGTTGTCTTAATGGACCGACTTTTAACTCCTTTTCCATAATAAAAGTTACGTGAATGTCAATCAAAAATCCTTTCCTAACCTAACAAAACAGCTACAGATGTCAAAAATTATACCAACCTTTATAAAATTGTGAAAATATTATCGTTATGTTTTTTCCCTAGATTTTAACGTAACGACATTATTACTCTGAAAAATTATCGTTAACATAATAATCGTTACCGTAACGACGTCGTTGCATAACGACAAGTTACAGAATAGGCACCTAAATTACTATTGGATTACGATAAGCTCCTTGCCGGTAAGTGTCGTACAATACCAAACGCCAACAGAATTGGAAGACAACTAATGATACGCCTCTGTTTGTCTGCAGTGGGAGGTAACATTGAAAATGAATTTGTGCGCATGGGGGTGGGCTCGCCACGTTTGGCGTTTGCAGTATTTAGTTTCCAGCGATTCTAAAAAGTCTTCAACCAGTTATTATTTTAATGTCAGTTTAGTGACTTTGACAATTCAAAGTGACAATATGAATAATAAGAAGCAATTTTCTGGTTTTTTGCATCCACAAGCAAAAAAAAGGTATTTAATCTGATGGATTATTTCGGGAATAAAAGAATCGGGAATAAAAGAAAAAGACAATCCAAGCTTCTACTGAAGGGATGGACTGATGGATACGCTGGGGCAGCTATTGAACTACCAAGGAGTAGGTTGAGGAAGATAGCAGGACTCCTTACGGGGCACTGCTGTGTGAGGAAGCACCTCTACAACCTTGGAGTAGGGGTTGCGGCATGACTGATGAAACGTCAGTCCATGTTCTCTTAGAGTGTCCACACTGGGCTGTATTACGCAGGCGAATCTTCGACGTCCCTGTCATGGCCCCTGGAGACACAAGCAGGCATCCACTGAAAAAGGTTGTGGCCTTTATTGAAGGGCTCGGCTTCATGGATGTCTAGGTAGCAGGAATGGCACGATGGGCCCGCCAGTGGCCTCAGTGCCGGAACCATGACTTTAGTTTGGCTAGGTCAAGGCTCGCCTGCACATTTTGTAGTAGTAGTAATGAACATTTACATTGTATTTTATATTTTGCCTGAAATTGTTATTGCATTTTTATTACTTTTACAGTAATAAACATTACAAAGTAACGTGAATATTTGTAGTATTCCTCGTATCAAGTACCAGCAACAAAATTAAGTTAATGTTATTTTAATAACGTCATCTCTAGACAATAAAACAATCACAATCAAATTCTCATACCGAATCGTACCCTGCGGTACTAAATAATTGATAAAAAATGGTATCGTTGTGGGAAAACAATTCCTAAATTCAAAAAGAGCGGATTCAAGAACACGATAAAACCCGTAAGACTCTAATACACACAATTAGTGACGGTCGGCCCGAAGCGAAACCACTAAAACTAGTACCGGGCGGCAGTATCAGTATCGTCCAAGAGGGTTCCCTGGTCTCGTGATGACCAGAGGGGTCTTGCGCGCCATGGGAACATACGTGTCGGATCGTCCTCATCAGAACATAATATGTCTTCGATTCCTGTACACAAACCCCCACCTGACTGCATGTATTGCCAAAGGTACTTCAATTTGGAAAAAAATATTTACAAACTTTCTGAAGCACGCTTTTCAGATACTGAGTGTCAAATTAAGAATTATTTCTCACAGCACAAATCAGGATTATACAGATCGAAGCAGAATGCTAGTGGACACTGAAATTCACAGTATTCTGGGAATGATCTCTGACATAATGCCCTCAACAGTAAACTACCACCTGCCTTATACCGTCCTAATTTCAAATAGAGATGAATGGGTCCTTCGTAACGATGAACTATTAAAAGCAGACAGCTGTTGGTACACAGACGGCTCAAAAACACCCTCAGACTCTGGTGCAGGTGTATATGGGCGCAGACCTAGGACAGAAATTTCAACCTCTCTAGGATCCTATGCAACCGTATTTCAGGCGGAAATTTACGCCATTGTTTCATGTCTGGAGAGAGTGGAGCAAGCCAATTCCATACATAAAACAATAAAAAATTTCTCGGCCAGCGGAACGGCTTGGAAATCACTTAGCTCTCACCGTGTAACGTCGAAATTGGTTCTAGACTGCCAAAAAGACTCTCCTCAATAGGAGAGCTCAATAAAGTATTGTTGGTCTGGTTCCCTGGCCATTCTGGCATGGAAGGAAACGAGAAGGCAGACTCTCTTGCAAGGGAGGGACCAGAACCTACAATTATTGACATCGCAATAAGTTTTGCCAAACAAACACTAAATAACTGGACAGCAGAAGAGCTTTAGACTTCTGTATAATGTACCAGGATTGGTTCATTAAAAGACTTTTATACATCCTTCGATGAATGTCTCCAAACAAATGTTAGACTATAAAAATAGCAGGCATAACCTACGTTGTCTAACAGGCCTCTTAGCAGGTCACTGTCATCTGAATCATCATATGCTAAAACTTGGACTGTCGGAACATCCGACTTGCCGTCTTTGTCTGGAAGATGATGCAACAGCAGATCATATAATTTATGCCTGCCTCGCCGCGGCTCGAATCAGGTATCTGATGTTTGGCAGGGTCTCTCTCTCGTTCTCGGACTTGAAATATCATCCACCAAATAAACTAATCGGCTTTGAAGAAGCTGAATTTGTTTGGTGAAACTGAATATGTGTGAGCCATAATAGACTCTCGTCAGTCGCAGTGGAGTGCCTTATAGACCCACTCACCATAAACCTATCATAACCTACAGCTTCCAATAAAGAAGTATAATGTTGTTGATTATTCGGTGTGACAGTCCGGATCCATTATTTTCAATCATTATTGTTTGGATGGAATACAGTATAATTGCAGAGGTGAGTTCAATGTGTAACCTCAATTTTAAATCATTTTTGCCTTTGTCGTTAAACTTTTTCAAGGTTTTGTTATCAGAAAGTCAATTAAATAACTTGGCTGAGATACAAATTAAAACTACCTGCGAAATTCGCTTGTAATTGTGCGAATGTATATTTCGAAATTATTGAAAATTGCTTTTAACACCCGAGGTATTGCAAAAATTTAATTGCCTTATCTGAAATATCATAAAACAAGCTGATAGACTCGCCTAAGGTTAAATCAAGAACTTTCTTGTAGTTACAGGTAATATTATTTGATTCTTTAGAATCGATTGGTTTGCCCATCGGTATTTTGAATGATAATGAAGGTGAAAACCTGGCTAATATGATAATTAGTATAACACCATCTCATACCATGGGCGGGTACTTTAAATATTAAATAATTTTTGTTAAAAGAGGTTCCATGGATAATATTGCGCCCCCAGAGCAAATGAAAATGTTGGTTTTTGGACTGTTTATTTTGGAGAAACGTAAGTGTATTTGGCTTTAAGGATTGTATACTATTTGATAAAAATAGTTTATTATTATAACACTTTTTTGTTGCGCCTATGTGGACTAAGGACCAACATTTGGTTTAGAGTGCTTCAAAGTGAGTGACCACAAAACAGTCTAACCTATAGAAGTGAAAGTCCAATAGAATTATCTAGAATGAAAAAATGAGGTGTCAAACCCATCCACCTGAAGCGCTAGTTGCAATTGAGTTGTCGAAATAGGCAAGGCAGCTGAGGCCGAAAAACAGACTAAGGGAAGAAGAATTTCAGCGATCGCAGTGGATGGACTTTTTCATAACGCTTTTTTCAATGGAAGTTTGTTTTTGAATTACTAATGCCCGATTTTACTAACCATTTCCTAAAGTCAGGTAATACCTAAAACGAATTTAGGAATTCCTAAATGCAATTTACATTTCACCTCGCGCTAAGTAATACCCAAGAGTGATAATATTACGTATTTCCTATAACTTTTTGATCAATCCTGAAAGGATTGTAGGAACAGCTTTGCGAGTGAGGCCCTTTTTGGTCCCAATAACAATATATTGTGGTTCAAAATATCTGTTGCAAACTTTGTAGGATTTATAAATCTATTCAGCGCTTAATTCCTTTAGTTTTCGATTCCGAATAAAGACAACCCATTCATTCAACAACAAAGGGTCATGTTTGGGAAACCTATGTCATTTTGATGCAATGTCTGTACACCCAGGAACGCAACACTTCACACCAACCATTATAAATATTATGAATTATCACACTTGATAGGACTTACAGTACCTAATTAAAACACAAATAACAGCAGCAAATGGCAAAGAAACAATCTATAAAAGACAATGGTGACAACAACTATATGACAGCTTTGATGAATTTTGAAATCTTTTCTTCTTTTCGTGCTAAATGCCTTAGCTGCCAGGCCTGTTTCGACAACTCAATTGCAACTAGCGCTTCAGGTGGATGGGTTTGAAACCTCATTTTTGTATTCAAGGCCATCCTATAAACTTTCACTTCTATTGGTTAGACTGTTTTGTGGTGAGTGACAAAACGGTTTTGTCACGAAATTCTTCATTTCTATTTCCTAACCTCACTTACTTCACAAACTAGCAGCGTAGCAACCATCAAAACAACAACTCAATGTGTTTGCAAGGCTTATGATTGGCAGTTATTGTTCTGCAGTCGGGAGTTTTTGGTAATGGACTTAAAGTGGAGCCATCTGCCGTGAACAGAATACATGGAGCTAGCCGGATCTCCTTATACAGATCGCGAAAAGTCTATTCGAGCCATACGATTTACACAAGTACGACAAGGAAAATATGAGTAAAACTACTTGAAAGAGAGAGAATAATAATTGTTCGCAGTCAGTGTTGGGCGTGTTTTCAGTTCCAGCTACCAATCTAATATGAAAGCAGCGTTGCCAGTTTAAAATGTTTGGTACTTTCTAAGGAATAATTATCTTATTTTGCATTCAACTTTTAATACGGGATAACGCCGTATTTATTGGGAGAAATTCGAGATTGGTAATATTATTGACTTTTGAAAAATAAGTGAGATCAACACAGATAAGAATAAAATAATATAGTTCAAGAAAATGAATGGACAAATTACAATCTGCAATAAATAAAATCTATACACTGCTTTCGATTTAACAATTATTGGTATTTAACATTGTTGCCGACGAAAATTGGGAATAACTTCAACAGATAAATACATTTGGCAACAGCTGACACAATTATTCTTTTCTCTCTTTCAAGTGTTTTTCTCATATTTTCCTTGTCGCACTTGTGTAAATCGCATGGCTCGAATAGACTTTTCGCAATCTGTATATTCTCCATGATTGAAGTTACGAATGGAATTGTACTCAATTACTGAATTCATTGTTCCAGATAGAAGACCCAGTAAGATTAAGTACTATATGATATACTGAGATAAATTATAGTTTAATAGGCATGCAAAGTGCTACATTTGTGAGAACTTGAAAAAATAACAGCAGTTTGTTAGTTTGAATAAATAATATTTTCTGGGTATCGAACACAATATTTTCTTTCCTGGTAATACTTTGATCGGTTTGAAGTGTGTAATAATAAAAAAAGCAGCTAAATATAAATGTAACATTATACAACGTATATAAATTTGAATCATATATATCGGACATTATCAAGCCAACGACAAAATGGACCTCCTGTCCAGTGGCCACAGCTCTTAAGGCCGATAATATCTGTGGATAATAAAGAATCTGCGAAAATGCCGAGGTATCTCCATAATTTCAATATAATTTTTACATTTATCAACACCTCGGCATTTGGTTTATTGTAGCGAGATGTTTCTAAAAGAATCACGCCTACACATTGAAAATATAAATATAATCCCACGAAATTATCGGGGACGAACCGTTTGTAATTTACCATAACTTTGTGGTTATTAGTGTTGCATGATATGGAAATAATATCGGAACATCCCATAGAAAAGCTTGAAACTGTGACATTACTTTATTATGAACCATCATCCGCCCACGATGGTCCAACTATGGGGATTCGTTCCTTGGTACCTGTTACTTAGCTGGCAATTTTTAAAACAGGTCCGGGTTTTAAATTACTTTTTAAATGAGCGTATTTGGAAAAATTCTGCTATAACGAAACAAACAAAAACTTTCTTCATTTGAGATATTTGGGGTTTTTATAATGGTATGAAGGGAGTTGAAAGGATAATTCCTTTTGGATCTATTAAGCTGTCTCTGATGATACTTTCTAGCACTAAATTGAATAGAACTGTCGATTGATCCCCTTGTCTTAAGCATCTATTTACATCAAAAGTCCCAAATACAGAGCCTTCCACCATATATTTGTTCAAGATTTCAGTAAATGTTATTTTCACCATTTTTATAAGTTTTACCTGCAGTCCCAGTCTGCTCAATGTACATTTTTTGTCTGTCGATTGAGTCTAAGAACAATATATGCAATGGTAGCTTTTGTTCATAACTGTTATTTATTGGGCACTTTACGGTAAATATTTGATCTATAGTTGAACGACCTTCACAGAAACTTCCTTGATATTCTCCTTTGGTTTCTTTTGCGTACGTGTTTAATCTGTTTCTTAATATGTGAGCAATTATTTTCTACATCACTTCCAGAAGCGCAATGCCTCTATAGTTGTCGGAAACACTGGCATCTTCTTTTTTCATGTATTAGGTAGATCATAGCAGTCCACCATACTTGTGGTATTTTTTTTCTTTCTAAATTTTTTGCAGTTATGCCGCTTTCGTTATTTTTCATTTTAGCTATGATTTCGTCTTTTTTCCCGGTCTTGTGGTTCTTCAATTGGGATTTCATTTGTACACCTTAGTATTTCCGCCTTTCCCTCTTAATCATTTCCTTTATCTTTTCCTATATTTAGCGTTTCCTCGAAATATTCAACCCATCTATCCAGTTTTTCTTTTATGTCTCCTAGCAAACATCCTTTTTTGCTGGCTTATTGTTGTCTTCATTTTTCTATTTTTCTTAACTCCTTGGTAGGAATTTTTAATGTTGTTATTTATCATCTGACTTTCTATATTTTGCTATTCGATCTCCAATTTCCTTCTTTTTTCTCAGTAATTGTTTTGTGTTTCTATTTACTTCTTTGCATTCACTTCTATTTTCATTCGTATTATATTTGTAGTTTTGCTATTTTCCTATTTCTGTTTTACATTCTTTATCAAACCAATCTTTCTCCTGCATTTCTGTGGTAGCCAAATAATCACTTGCTGCCTCTGTTATTCATTTTTCCATTTTGTAGTTTTCTTATTTTATTGTTAGCACTTTTGATAAATATTTCATCATCAAGAGCTTTGCATTATATGTGTTTCTTCATCTTATCGTGTAAAATATTCAGTTCAATGAAGCACATTTTTCCTCCCAGCTTTGACACATTTTTTATTTAGACTTCTATTTCTAATTTGTCTTTCAAGAACCTACCTACTCTTTCTTTCAGCTCCTTTGTATTACTCGTATACATAGTTGATCCTTGTTGTACATACAGAATTGTATTTACTTTTTTCGCCTTCTAGTTTTTCAATTCTTCCATTTGCATTAATAAGTTCCTGTCTTTTTCCTTGTATCTCCAAATTAGCTGTCTTATGTAACTTAAATTGTGTCATTTTTGCTGCTTTCTAAATTCCTTTGTTTCTTAATTTTGCAATGTTATTTCCTCGCCATATGCACTTTGTTCCTTTTTTATGTCCTTTACCACAACCACAAGATATCTCTTCGTGTTCATAATTTCACTAAATTGTTCCATGTCGTCATCTACTCCAACAGCCAAGCAGCACTAAAGGCAATACGCTCATATCGGGTAACATCAAATCTTGTGTGGGAGTTTCGCAAGGCCCTCAACACACTAGGTAGTCATAATAGAGTGACCCTAGCCTTGGTACTAGGTGACCAAGGAACAAAAGGCAATGAAAAGGCCGATGAATTAGCCAAGCAGGGAGCAACGGAGGTCATGATAGGGCCAGAGCCATCCTGTGGAATTGCTAAATGCCTAAGTGAAGAGAGCATCCACAAATGTATAAACAACCAGGCGTTGAGCTGGTGGTATGAAACCCCAGGACAAAGGCACGCTAAATTATTCCTTGAAAGAACTTCGGCCAAACTGTCACACAAACTACTATGTCAAAGTCGAGAAACGATGATGGTGGGAATGCTGACCGGACATTGTAGGTTGAGGAAACATACGCACAGAATTGGCGGATGATTGCCTATGCAGGTTCTGTCAGGAAGAAGACGAAACCACAGAGCACATACTCTGTGAGTGCGAAGGCCTAGCAAGGGTGCGGTTTCACTTACTCGGAGAAGCAGAGAGCTACGCAAGGGAGGCAGTATCCAGGCTAATAGGTCTAATAAAAAGAAAAGAGCTAGATATCGAGCTCCAAATACGGGGAGGACCACAATAGATCTGCGAAGGTAGCAGTGGGATAGGACAAAGAGTTACTCTAATCTAATCTAATCCATGTTTTGTTCGGATCTTCCTGTTTTATCCACTGATGTTTTTTTGTAATTAATAGACGCCCCCCTGAGATCTTGAATGATACCTGTTATAGAATTGTGACAAATGTCATGCCGCCCCTTTTTTTTTCTCCCATTCACGAAATTACACGTCCAATCCTATATTAAGTTTATTTTATGTTTTGATCGAGAGAACAATAAAATTATCCTTAAGCAATATCTAGCGAAGAATTCTTGATATTGATAACATTTAACAACTGCTTAACGTTTAAATACAATATTATTATTATTATCGAAGATAATTGCTACATAAATTACTAATAATTCGTCCGACTGATGACGTAGAATTACCTGAAGCAAAAACTTCTTTGTTACTTCAGGTAATTAGATGCT
Source organism: Galerucella tenella (assembly GCA_910591685.1). NCBI lineage: Eukaryota > Metazoa > Arthropoda > Insecta > Coleoptera > Chrysomelidae > Galerucella > Galerucella tenella. Next base: position 37,453 of record CAJUYH010001034.1, read on the forward strand.
AAAAGCCCTCCAACTATCGAACCGTTTTTTTCTCAGTAATAATCATTCCTTTAGGGCCAACGTATAAATTCTTGATATATCTGTACTCATTTATTGTTGGTTATTATTAAAGTTATTTTTGGAACAAGGTTGTAGTCCGCCTTTGGTGCAGTTTTTATCTCGAAATTATAAAACCACATAAAAAAATAATTATATATGTGTATTTGATTTTTTTTCTTCTTCTGTTTCTGGTTTTATAATTTATTTGAAAAAATACTGTTTTATTGATGTCTTTCATTTATTATACATTTTGCATGGCAATGAGGAAAATAATGTATACACGTGTCCGTAAAGTAGAATCGAATTTAAGTATAGGTTGAATGTCAATGGTAATTTTAAATTATGCAGATATATAATATTCGCCAACGTCCAAAGATGAACCGGAAGAATGGTTGAGACGAATATCTAAATGAATCTACTTAAATGAAGAGGAAGTTTTTTGTGTGTGTTTGGGAGCCGTTCTGATGCCGGGAGCACTGCAGCCTGTTGGCTTATTGTACTCTACTCCCACATTTATTCCTCCCATCCAGTTATCCCCGTACCTTCGAGTAGACGATATAGGTCCATTTGATGTGTGCCTTATACTTCGGGTGGCACATCGGCTTCTCCGAAGATCGTTTGTCTCCTCGAGTCCAGTGCCTCACAGTCAGATAAGATATGGGTTACGGCCTCGGTCTCCATGCCACAAAGTCTGCAGCTGAGGTCCCCGTTATATAACCCTATTTTATGTAGGTGATCTTTTACCGGGGTATGACCCGTTAAATAACCTGTAATAATTCTTAGCTTATTCCTACTGATATTCAGAAGTTCTTCGGCCCGTTTCACACATGTGTCACCTATGAAGGTTTTACTGTGTACCTGCTTTGGAGTGTTCCTCCACTGAAGTCTATGTTGAATTTGTACCCATTTTTGTATTTGCCCTCGGACTATCTTCTTTGTGGTCCCAAGAGCTGGTTCTGGTCCAACATATGATGTTGCTGAACCTCTTCTCGCGAGTTCATCAGCTTGTTCATTTCCAGAAATACCGTTATGTCCTGGCACTCACACTAATCTTACTTTAATGTGGTCTGCTAGTTCATTTAGTTATTTCTGGCATTCTTCTATAGTCTGTCTGGATGTTACCTTGCGGCTGTTTAAAGCTGCAAGGGCTGACTGGCTGTCAGTTGGTATGTTTATCCTATGAGTGTCAGTTCTATGTTTCTTAATTCGGACACATTCTAGGATAGCATAAATCTCTGCCTGAAATACAGAGGTATGTTCTCCTAGTGAAAAGGAGCATCTTGTGTTTCTCATTTCACTATACACACCTGCTCCTGTCCCTTCCCCAGTCAGTGACCCGTCTGTGTACCAGGTCTCTCCTCGGGGAAGCTTCAGTCTGCTTGGGTCTTGCCAGTCCTTTCTATGAGGTATTTTTACCTCATATTTGGGACTGGGGAGAAGTTTAGTGGCCATATAGTCTGTTTTCATATCTAAAATGGCTCCACTTATGATGTCCTTAATGGATATGTGTCCTGATCTAACTATTTTGTTGCTCAGGTTTTTTTGCTGCCTGAATAGCCCCATCCTTGCTTCCCCCATTATCACGAGGAGTAATGGAGCAAGGAAGAGGAAGTATTCGATTTTTTTATGATTGTAATTGATAAACTCAAAAACTACTAAACTGGTCTTAAAATTCTCACACCTATAGAAACCTACATTATCAGCGACAAGCATGACTACATTTTATTTCCAAAAAGATGAAATCCTACGATAACTTGAATGAGCAAAGTAGGTCCAATGAAGTATGTACTAGTTACATGCAAAGCTGCTAAAAATGTTTTAGCGAAAAAGATAGTGTATATAATACTTTAAAAACAAAGCTGCAACAGTGCTCAAGCCATACAAGTCTTTGACAGCAAATGCTGAGCAGAACAAGGTCCATACAATTTAACCTGTCAAAATTCTGGATATAAAAAATTTTGAGCTTCTGTTGTTATAGTCAAATGGAGTCTTATCATGCGGGTCATACGATTCAACTAAGACATACTCACCGTTTTTGTTTTCTTTAATTACGTTTAATCATAACTTCCAAATAAAATCAGTAAGATGAATAAGACAGACCCACGCAATTTTGACGGGAGAGAAAAAAAGGATATGTATTCAGTTTTTAGCGATTGTAAAAAGTCTTTCACCAGCGAAGTTTTTATTTAAATGTCAGTTATGTGACTTTGACAATTCAAAGTGACAATATGAATAATAAGAAACAATTTTCCGGTATTTTGCATCCTCAAGCAAAAAAATGGTACTTAATCTGATATATTATTTCGAGCATGAATGAAAAAGTGGAAATTCGTCAACCAATGTGATGGAAACATCAACCATCATTCTTTTCCCCGGGTATATTTGTAATCTCACATTTTGGTAACCTCTGTGTCTTCTGATTTGATACATATGGTTAGGGACCTTTGAAGCCGCACGATAAGAGCGCTTTTGACTTTATGTTTTCCATATTTAATTGGTTTTTGCTCGAAACTTACACACAAAATGTTAAAAATTCAATTTTAAGCGTTTTTGTCAATTTTTAATGTGTGTAGTAGGAGGCCTTTTTTTATTATAGCTCCTGACTCAAAATCTTGTTGGAAATGTCCAAAAAAGAATACATGGTCATTTCTATATTTAGCACCATATTATCTCGAAAACGAAGTAAACTATCGACATGATCTTTTTTCAATTTCGTTACTTAGTTTAGACACAGGAAAATTTAGCTCTTGTTTCTCAGAACAAATATGCAGTACTTCTAGTTCTGTGTTAGGTGTTAATGAATGTTTAGTGTCAAGCAAATGTTTTGCGTACTTTGATTTATCTGGTTGTTTTAATCTGCATGCTCATAAGTGTTCATTGTGTCTTATTTCAAAATTTCGATTGGTTTGACCATTCTGGACATATATAAGTTTATATTTCCCAGATTTTTTTAATGGGAATATTTTCGGTTTTACCTTTAACACTTTTTTACTTACATTGCTGGCTGCTTTAAACAAATTGTTGTATTTGTTATTGAAAATGTTATCTTTAATATCATTACAAATATTACCAGCATATGTGATGGTTTTGTAATTTTGTATTTCAAATGTTTTCAGGAAATATTAGTAGTGATGCCACTTTTTCATTATTTTACGAAGGGCGTGCTAAAACTTTATACGCTGAAAATTAAACTACATTAAACACGTCATTTAATATGCGCACACAAATGACAACATTTTAAATAACTAGAAATAATAATTGTTCTAAACATATTATTTCATTTAAATTTGATGGGAGTAAACCACCGCATAAAAGTATTGATGTGCTAGGAACTCTTCCGAGTTAATTAAATTGTCCATATGGCATTGTTATATAAATAGAAACTTGTTAAAAATAATCAACCATTCCTTTTTACTATATGGGTGCATGAAATACATTACCGCAATTTTTTTAATAGTGGTACTCGTTTGTGTCTGCCATATGCTGTCACTTTATCAATGTTTTTTTTATGTCGTTAGTGTGGACAGTAAATTGTTTCTAAGATCAGAATAAATCATTTAAGAATAGCGGTTATCGAAAAAAAAAAGATATTTAACACGTGTCATTATCTAGAGGTTGCGCACTTATTGAAAGTGAATTCAAATTTAAGCAAATATAAAACTAAAGGTAATCTTTGTAAAATCTCAATTCTTTTCATTAAAAAAAAAGATACAGGGAGTGTGTCAATTGTATTCAAAGTTTCAATTTGGATAATTTTGTATTTATTTCTTGAGATAAAAATGGATACTCACTTTGTTAGTGTTTCCAAGGAAGAAGTATATATAGTACCTCCAACGTCTATATGTACAGGGGCTGTATATCTAGAAGCAGCAGCTACACATGGTATACCTGTCATTTTATTGTAATTAACAGCAGGGGGCGTGGGTGACGAAGAATTCGACATGGTGGGTGATGTTGCAGGTGATGTACTAGGCGACATTAACCTAAACATAATAATAAATGTGGTAATATCACTTAGATTAAGGTTACACCGAGTTTCATTCTTGTATGTATTGCAATAAAAATGCAGATTTCTTGCAAAAGAGTATGCTGCAAATGGTTTCATCGGACCAGAACCAGCAATTGTCACCTCAATTATTCTTGTCAAACAAACATAAACACGTGGACTTCAAAAACAGTTCCAGATTTTTGGCATAATTCACTCGAATAGGTTCATTTATACAACCTTGGAAGAATATCAGCAATCCAGTGTTAAGACTATAGCATGCTGTATAACATGTCTTTCATAAGGTTATTGTCGTCCAAATCATCGTCTGTCCGAAGTTCCGACCATGTTCCGACCGGGCGGCTGAAATAGCAGATTATTATACTCTATCTCTGAAGTTTGACAGGCTATCCCTTGCCGGCCTAACAACATTTTCTTTACTGTGTACCTAACTTCCTTATTTATTAGTTTTCTAGGTCTACTGGTAAAACGTTTAATATGCTGTTGGTCCCTTTTGGAATTACACGATTTCAATGATAAATTGTTAAAATTTTACTAGGAGCATTTGTTGCGATTAGAAAAACAAAATTACCTCATTTTTATTTGAGCACTGGGAAACATATTTCTATTCGTCAGATCTTTAGGTTCTTTATCCAAGTCATTCCTAAGCTCAGTCTTTTTCCTGTAACAAAAAAAATATATTTTATTTATTTATTCCAATGGTATTTTTGCATTGTAAAACTGATGCTACATTTTTTTCATTAAAATCATCAATATTTCGGGTTTCCTTTTCCAATAATATGGAACATACAATCTTTATATATTTTTAACAATCAGAACCAAATATTCTGATAAATATAAGCGGTGTTTACGGACGGCCCGTTATAATTTTAGCTACTTTTGTCGACAGTTTCTTATATACATAGAACAACCAAGCGTCTTCAGTTTGAGCTTGAGGAAAATTCAACACAGCGACCTGATTGAAAACTTTATGTCACCGAGACCCGGTGATGTTTTCAAAACAACGGTCGATATTATGCTATTAAGAGACAACCTGCTCAGAGGACATCTCTGATCTGATCTGAAATTGGGAGTTTAGGCAACCCTATGCCATTTGTGCATTCTCTTGGAAGTCTCAGTACGTCAACCAGCTTAAGGTTTTAACATAGTTGACAATTTTCCCAAGAGGAGCTTCTGTCAGCATGACTGGTGCCAAAACTCACCCAACATTAATTTACGAATTGAATATATAGCCGAGCAATAAAAATCAGATTATTTGAAACTAGAAAAGGCAACTCGTTAACAGATCAAGACAGAAACAAAACTTATGTGCTCCAATAGTTTTTGACACCTATAATAATATCGATGCTAACACTATCTCTTTTTCTCTTACTCATATATTATTTAAAAATGCACTGATCCTAACCTTTAACTTCAATCTTAATATAAATTGCACCTTTGTTTCGTAGTCTTTCCTTTTTTTACTCTCTTGTTCATTTTGGTTCATGTATTGGCTACAATGTACTTGATTTGCATGTTATCTTATTCTTTCAGGAAAAAGTTATCAGTTATTATACGAGTAGTATTCTCTTCCTCAAAATATTCACTAATTTTGCTTTCCGTAGATTAATAGTTTCACGCTGTTTGGCGTATCGACTTTATGTTATTTCAATACCTCAATCAACAATCCTTTGCCATTATTATGATAACCATCAATACAGTTTATTCAAATGTGAAAATAAATCTTCCTAATAACTAAATCTTCCAGTTCGTGACTCTAATCTAAAAATGTGTAACTTATTTAAATGCGGATCGCCCACTCGCACGTCCCAAAAACTACAAGCAATAAATGTTCTGACGATAATTGCAACTAATAAAGATTTAAAATTTCTCTCAAGATATCTTAAGTGCCACATAAAGCTTCGACGTTCTGATACTAAATCAAACGTCTTTACTGTTATCTAGAAAGACTTTTGTTTTAAGCCATTTCCATTGGCGTAGATTTTAGTCAGATATAATTTTTAGAAATGAGCAATATGTAAAAAAAAAACCCAAAGACTGCCCGCGTGTTTTTTGGTTTCATTAGCCGTATCATCAATCTTTTTTTTCTGTTTCTTTTACCTGAGGATTGTCCGTATTTTTTTCCATAATTGAGAAAAATCTAAAATTGAGATTATTTTTCAATTAAAGCTAATCGTACAGATTGCGAAAAGTCTATTCGAGTCATACGATTTACACGAGTCCGACAAAGAAAATATTAGAAAAACTTCTTGAAAGACAGAGAAGAATAATTGTGAGCAGTCAGCTGTTGCCAAATGTACTTATCTGTAAAAGTTATTCCCAATTTTTGTCGGCAACAACATTAAATACCAATAATTGTTAAGTCGAAAGCGATTTTATTTATTGCATATTGTAATTGGTCCACATTTTTTCATGCACTAGGTATATTATTTTATTCTCATTTGTGTTGATCTCACTTATTTTTCAAAAGTCAATAATATTACTAATGTCTATTTTCTCCCACTAAATACGGCGTTATCCCGTGTTAAAAGTGAAATGCAAAATAAGTTATTTATTCCTTAGAAAGTATCAAACATTCTAAACTGGCAACGCTGCTTTCATATCAGATTGGTAGCTGGAACTGGACACACGCCCAATGCTGACTGCAAACAATTATTCTTCTCTCGCTTTCAAGTAGTTTTTCTCATATTTTCCTTGTCGTAACTAGTATTTTTTTTAAATTATATTGACAGTTAAGAAGCGCCATTAGTATAGATTATAATAAAAGAAAACAAAGTCATCCACAAGACATTTTTAAAATCAACATTATTTACAACAGAAAAAGAATTTGAAAATAAATGTCATTAAATGTAAAATTGTGTAATACGTATAAACATTTTAATAGAAAATAATAATTATTGTTCAACAAAAGTATAGAGAACATTTAGTTGCAAATAAAGCTGTATAAACTAATATGTTATAGAGAATAATTCAACAATAATTTTAAGAAATGGCCAATTATTTATAACCAAATGTGGTGATACTAATATTTTAAACGGTGAATTAAAAATAGAGAAAGCTTTAGATCGGGTAAGAAATAAATATTTTTTGGAGCAGACATAAAAAGTGCGCGAGTGAATAACCGAAATAAGTGCTACAAAATGCCCCAAAAAACTAACGGAAACCATAGTACGAATAATTGAATTAGATAAGTCACTGATAGTTCCTAGTATTAAGTTGAAATAAGCTAAATATCTCAAATTTCTAAAATTTCATGACATTCGAAAATATAAACATCAAATCTTGCGAATCCTATTGATAATCCTTTGAAGCGTAAGCATCGTCAATTTTTTCGTAAAATCCATCAAACATAACCTCAAAAGCAAATTTTTGACAGAAGAGTAAATTTGAAAAGTCAAAAGTTAAATAGTTGACAAGTAGCATAAAGTATTGAATATTTACTTATTTTCAATTATTGTAAATAAGTTCCTGCTGCTGAAGTGGAAAATATATTCCTTTTTACACATTTTCCATGCACATTTGGAAAACCCCCAATTCCGTAGGAGGAATAATAAAATTTATCCGAAGTTTCCATAGAAGCTTCCTTGTCATATTTTAGAAGATAGTACCTACTCCATAGTATACAAGGTATTGATCCAATAGACTCCAGTGTACCTACCTATTATGTGTGAGTACAATAACTATTTTTAAACCGTAAATATTCAAAACAATATGAAAATTTACATTAATAATACAACCGAGTTGTTGTATCAAAATTAAACAAGAACATAATTTATAATTACATAATTTTTAGATTATTTTACATTGTTTATATATGCACTTACCCTCAGAATTTATTTCATCCTCATCCCATCGTAGTATAGTTTGATTTCCATCATATGTTATTTATTATTATTATTGTATCTATATGTGTTGCACAATTCTTTTATTTCCAAGAATTGATCATTTTGCATTATTATTAAAATAATTCGAATCAAACAAATAACTTATTTTTTGACTACGTTTAACCTCAATTACACAGCACATTCTGATCCGTTGAAAGGTCGTTGAAAGAGGCACGACCACGTATGCTCCCTGAGTACAGACGAAAATTATAAAATTGATCAATACTTGAAACAAGAAAGGTAGTCTCATAAAAAAATTAAATGAAAATAAAAATAAATAAATTTTAAAATCTTTATAGGTAACTGGCGCTCAACTTTTAAAATAAATGTATTTAGAAAGAACATTCAAAATCATACACTATAAGTAATATCTCACCATCATAAATACACAACATTACAAGATATTGAATGGAAGAGAATGTACGTCTATGGTTCCAATTCTAAAAACAGTTTTATTCGTGACTATAAGATTAACTGAAATGTCACATTTAAACTATTACATTAATGGATCTCCTTTAAGAAAAAACTTCTTCGACCGATTATATGAAGAAACATTACAATATATTCCCGTCTTACTAGTGGTAGTTTGTTATTCTTTATATGGAGTTATTGGTTTGAAGAACTATAGCGAAAGGACGTGAATTCACTTTTTTCTCATTTTTTGCTTGTTAAGTTTTATTCATCATTATATGGTCAATGTACGTGTCAAAGCAAAAATGACAAAGAGGAATTTGAATGTTTTGTTAAAGTAAGTAATGTAAGCTTAGTTCAACATAAATTTCTTATTTAATAGTACCAGTAATTGTATGAAGAAATGAATCTAACTTAATGACGTTTTTTCAGAGACGGAGACACATGAGAGCCGAAACGATCGTAATGCCACCTACAGGCAAGTGAAAAAGTTCATGCAACGTAATTCATCGATTACAAATAGAAATACAATATCTTCTGTATGTTCCTTGTGGTATATTATTCATTCTTTTTTTATATTTTCTTGGGAAATTAAACCACAATATTTTTGAATTCTTTATTTCAAAAATATTGTGGTTTAATTTCCCAAGAAAATATAAAAAAAGATAGAAATACAATGTTTATTCTAACCTAATGATTCATTCATATAAGTATCTAGAAGTTAAATATCTCGTCGTGGCACTTGATTCCAGACTGAATGGGAGGATTCGCCTAGAAATAATTAGTAACGGGTAACTAGACTTTTCTGGCAATGTAGAAGAGTCAAGGGCAAAGCCTGGGGAATAAGACACGAAGTGGTTAGTCTTCTGTATCTGTAAAGTAGGGAGGGTGCGTGTAGGCTCACAGCACTTAGGCCACATGTAACCCATTGCACATCCTCCCGAGGAGTTGTCCTCCTAGGTCATTTTCCATCCTGTCCTTCCCAGGAAGGTGGATAGGTTACTAGGAGACATCTCCTTTATATCGACAGGTGTAGGCCAAGACTCACCAAACACACACTCTCTTATTGAAGATAACTCCGGACACTCGCCAAAGACATGCCTGACAGTTTCATTTTCCTTTTTACACATCCTGCATAGATGTGTGTCCAGTAGCCCCATAGTACGGAGGTATTTCCTGGTCATCGCCAAATATTTCTTAGGTGCCAGCTTCCCAGGGTCGCCCAGGGTAATTCTGGCAAGACCGCATCCTTTGATTCCATCCCATCTCTTAAGGGATTGAGCATGGGTGTAACGTTTGGCTAGTTCCGCAATTGTCGAAGTCGTTAGGCAGTAGGTGTCACTGGGTCCTAAAATACTTCCCTGACTAAAGAATCGGCGATTCGAATACGTTTACTCCTGTCGTGCCCTTTAACCCACCTCATGATAATATTGTTATCTGCCGAGGCGTTAGCTAAATCTTGGTGGCACTCTAGTACTAGCCCCGACATAACACGTCTGTTCAAGGCTAATAGGGCTTGTCTTTGGACTTTACACAACTGCCAGAAAGCCAACGATTGTCTATGGAACGATAGTCTGGTGGAGGAGGGCAGAAGTGTGTTCCGCTTTGAATATTTTAAATCCAAAGATAAGCTTTTCTTGGCAAGAATCAATATACGCCCTTATTTGCCTTCCTCTTTTGGAATTTTTTTGTAAAGGTAGATGCGATGATGAAATGAGTTTGGATTACATGACACCATATTCTATGACCGAATGAATATCATCATTCCAATTAGGAAACAGGTAATGCACCCGAGTAATCCTATATTGAAGAAGTGGCTGAGGAATCAGCACCTCGCTCATTGGAATGCTCTGCAGGGTCCTAGACAATCCAAACTTCTACTGAAGGGATGGACTGATGGACACGCCAGGGCAGCCACTGAACTACCAAGGAGTAGGCTAAGGAAGATAGCAGGACTCCTAACAGGGCACTGCTGTATGAGGAAGCACCTCTACAATCTAGGAGTGGAGGAAAGTTCCCTATGTAGGGGTTGCGGCATGACTGATGAAACTTCAGTTCATGTTCTCTTAGAGTGTCCACACTGGGCTGTATTACGCAGGCGAATCTTCGGAGTCACTGTCATGGCTCCTGGAGACACAAGCAGGCATCCACTGAAAAAGGTTGTGGCCTTTATTGAAAGGCTCGGCTTCACGGATGACTAGGTAGCAGGATTGGCACAATGGGCCCGCCAGTGGCCTCAGTGTCGGAACCTTGGCTTGAGTTGTCCAGGACAAGGATCGCCTGCACATTTAGTAGTAGTAGTAGTAATCCTAGATACGAAACAAACTATGGTACTATACTGGTACTCCATGACACGTGTATGCTTCATTATTTTAAATGGAAGCCGCTTTCACAATAGATTTTGAGGCAAAAACAAGCGGCTATGAGCTCACGCGACACGAGCGTCAACAAGTGGCTATGCGCGGCAAATCCTGAGTACTGTATTTCAATAGTAACCTCGTCCATTACGAGTAAGTTTGAGCGCTGTACTGTCACGGCAAATTTATCACTTCTAAATATATTTGAATGTTGAATGGTAATGGTATTAAGGTTCTGTTATCCTTGCTACCTGCGTTTCACTATACAGGAAAAATCTAGCGAAAGTTGCTAACTGAACACTTTCTCACATGAAGAAGCAATTACAATTCTGTTTAATTCTTTGAATCACCCTGAAGTGGTTCAGATACGATTTGGAATTTATAATGAGCTTTTCAGCTATCAATATGATAAAGATATACTATACTAAGATAGCGAAGCAAAGCAATGTAAAGAGAGCATCCACAAATGGATGAACAGCCAGGCATTGCGCTGGACAAAGTCACGCAAAATTATTCCCTAAAAGCCCTTTGGCCAAACTATCACACAACCTACTATGTCAAAGTCGAGAAACGACGAGGATGATGGTGGGAATGCTGACCGGACATTGTAGGCTGAGGAAACATATGCACACAATTGGCCTAGCAGATGACAGCCTATGCAGGTTCTGCCAGGAAGAAGACGAAACTGCGGAGCACATACTCTGTGAGTGCGAAGGCCTAACAGGGGTGCGGTTTCACTTACTCGGAGAAGAAAAACCGAGGGCAGAGAGCTGATAAAAAGAATAAAGCTCTAAATATGGGTAGGACCACAATAGATCTGCAAAGGTCGCAGGGGGGACAACGAGCCTCTCCAATTCTAATCTAATTTAACTTTTTATCGTTTTTAACCCTTATTATCGCTGGGATTTGTGTGCCATGTTTTTTTTATGATAAAGTAGTAACCGAGGAATGCATCCAAGTACGTGCCATCCAATAGTTAATTGAATTTAACTATAAATACACGAGAAATCCCAGTATTCGTCGACCAATAAAATTTTTCGAATATAAATATATTATGATATATGATAACAAACAACCGACTAGATAATTGCTTCATTAATTTATTTCAAACTACAAGCAAATATTTCACATTTTGATGAAACACACCCATATTATGCAAGCGATGTTTAACATGATACAGTAGCTACTGTAAATTATCGGACACTTTGTAGTAGTTACACTAATAGTAGTGGTTAGTGGTTCAATAACGATACGCGTTCCTTGGAAATAATTGGAAACAATTATCACAGCTAGAAGCTCGTTCCTTTGATACACGATCATATACTCGTAGTAATATATAAACGGTGAACTTACGAGTGAACGAGTATTCTTGAGAGCTTCCGTTTGACAACATTTTGATTTATGACTTCTCTCTTTTCGAACAGCTTCGCATCCATATAATTTTGGTTTATTATTTAATAAAGTAACGGCGGGTAGCACGAATTCTAGTTGGGGGGTTAATGAAGTTGGTGATTAACTGCTTGAAGGTTGGTCGTAATTCATATGCATAAAATGGAATAATAAAATGACGCAAAAAATTATTTTATGTTCTTCGCTTTTTAAAAGAAATGTACGGGGTGGACCTGTAAAAATGGTTGTGGCTGGTTCAATTGTAGGAAAAATGAATAATTATTGTCATAGCTTAGATTATTTAGACTCAGGGTCATATTTTTTCTACGAAATAAATTTTGGATTTGAATTTGGGTGAACTATTCATAAAATGGACAAGTAGCAAAAAATTTCACTCACTTTTAATATTTTCTCATAATTTATATAGAAAATTCTTCATTGGAATGAATACTATAGGTGTGGTCTGGTAAACAGTTGTAAGAGATTAAAAAATAGTATATACAGGCGAGTATACAGGGTGATCAATCGAATTCCGACACATTTAAAGAGCCCATAACTTGGAAACCGATTAAGATATCGAGAGGCGGTTTTGACTGAACGGCTTCAGGAATTAGGAAATCTTTTTCCACGCTGTTGCCAATTTTGCATTTTTCCCTAGACTCCAGGAAAAAACTTGGGTTTTTTGGAGATCAATAACTTAGACATTTTAAATGAAACACCCTGTATGCTTTTATACCGTCGGATAGGCTGAAGCTTCTACTTTTCAAAAATATATGGTTTTATAGCAATTTAAGGTGTTCTTAAGGAGCAGATTATCTTTGAAAGATAGACTGCAATACGTTGACTACAGTAGTTTCGTTCATTTTTGTCAGCGCATAACTTCTGAACTAGTCATGACATCGAGAAGGTAAACGGCTTCAGGAATTAGAACTTCTTTCCACGCTGTTGTCAATTTAGTATTTTTTCCCTAGACTCCAGAAAAAAACTTGGGTTTTTTGGACATCATTATATGGATTAAATTATTGTTGTTGAAAACAGGTCAAACAGAACAATTTATTAAAAACAAAATACAAAAAATAAGTAAAAAATTATATGTATGTATGTGCTCAATTAACCTACATAAATTATTTAATACAAAAGTTGTAGAATATGCCCACCATTCATGTCAATACATTTATGCAAGCGTAGTTGAAGATTTAAAAAAGAGTCTCCAACATTTGTGGTTGAATATTTTCTATTACGTTTCCTATGTTTTCTTATGTTTAGATTCTCGATGTCATGACTAGTTCAGAAGTTATGCGCTGACAAAAATGTACGGAACTACTGTAGTCAACGAATTGCAGTCCATCTTTTAAAGATAATCTGCTCCTTAAGAACACCTTGAATTGCCATAAAACCATATATTTTTGAAAAGTAGAAGCTTCAGCCTATCTGACGGTACAAAAACATAGAGGGAGTTCCATTTGAAATGTCTAAGTTATTGATCTCCAAAAAACCCAAGTTTTTTCCTGGAGTCTAGGGAAAAAATACAAAATTGGCAACTGCGTGTAAAAAATTCTTAATTACTGAAGCCGTTCAGTCAAAACCGCCTCTCGATATCTTAATCGGTTTCCAAGTTATGGGCTCACAAAATGTGTCGGAATTCAAATGATCACCCTGTATTATAAAATATTTGTGTTGTTTATAATTTCAAAAAAAACTAGTAAGATATCATTATCATTATTATGTTTTTCCACTACTAGCTGTGAAGTTGACAAGTATTGCTTCTTCTAGACAACTGATGAGAAGTTGAATTTCTCTATTAGTGGTTAATAATTTTCTATTATTAACCTAGGTCAATAATGGACAAATTCAAATATTTTGAGAATTCAGGGATAGTAGTTCAACAAAAACTTGTGCAACATAATTTTGTATACCCAGGAGATTGTCTTTTAACATATTTGCTGCTTGAAATTACCTATCATAATTAAATTATTTGAATAAAAATGCCATTAGTTTAGAATTGGCGCTCAACCAAAAATGACTGATGACATAACGAGTACGTTCATAATATATCGAAAACTGACAGTGTCTGACAGTCAGACGACGGAGTAAACGCTTCTTGTGGTGCGTTTGTGAATTATTTTCAATTTTTGTCTTAATTTTGGCTAGTAGTGGAAAAATTATATATACACTATGGTGTTGAAGAAATTCATAAACCTCCCACCTTATTACGAGGGTCGTTTTTTTTCAACCACCGATCGCATAGTACGAAGGCCAGACATGCTCGAGGAAACTAGTGTGCGTAGTAGGCGACTGCGCATCTCCTTTTCAATACATTCTGTCACTGGCGAGACCAACACGCCATTTTCGCAGAAATAGACCGACGTTAAATAACAGAATAAAGAAAAAGTTGATTTATGTCAAGAACTTGATGGTTTAACTTCCATAAAAAAGAGCTGACCAAATATTTTATCTCCATTCCGTCGACAATGACCAAATTGTCCCCATCGATCGATAAAAAACGGCAACAGCATTAACTACAGCAACAGAAATCATTATTGTGCCACAGCAGTTTGAAAACTAGCACACTGACCGCAATGTCGTACAAACCACTGTACGACCCCTGGAAAACTAACCACAGAAATCCAAACGAACAATATAATATCACCTAATTTTTATGTTCATAAATAATCTTTTTCATATAAAAACTCACCATAAGTATAGCTACTTGTTACAAATCCAAATCAAAATCGGAATCAGAAGATACACTATCGCAAACAGTAGCTTTATTCGGGTTCATGCAATTACTGTTCTTGTTCGGGTTTATTTAAGAGCAGTTCTTGGACGGTTCGAAAACCGTCCCCAGTCTCGAGCTAGGACGATTTTCCGATTATTTTTTACACATGCTCAAATCATTTGCAAATGAGGAGGGTGGTAGCTATTTTGTAAGTTTGCAAAGGTTAGAGGTAGAGGTTTGTTTGTTTTGGATTTTCACTTTTCAAATTTAATATTTACCAAATGGATGCTAATGAATCTATGGAAATATTTGAACATAGTTCATCATCATCATCAAGTGAAGACGATGTTCTTCTTGATGTGATTAATCATCTTATAATTCCAGAAGTCTTACAAGATAATGTTAAAAACGAAAACTTTGTGGAAGAGACTGACTCTCAATACAGTGATGATGATGAGTTATCTTCAATTGTCAATTTAATTAGGTAAGTTCAATTCTATAGACAATGCGGGATGTTCGGGTTTTTTCAAACTCCGTTCAATTGTAAACGGATCGAAAATAGTTCTTAGGACTGAATAAAGTACGCAACTATTTCTGCGCAATTCCAGATTGGTTTACGGACTGTCCACAAACAAAAACCCGAATAAAGCTAGTATTGACAATGAGGGGCTAGATCAAGTCATTAGTAGAGTACGATTCAAAGAAGCATGGGCCATGACGGTCACACTAAGCTAAGACAGAAATTAGTACGTTCTCTCTCCACTTCACTGAAATTTCCATTCATTCACCAAACGCCGGCTAGAGACGATAACGCCTCTGGCTTATTCTTCTCTAAATCGGAGTCTAATATTGTCCAACTTTCAACATTTTCTCTTCTTTTTTAATCGTATGATTTACTGTATTTTCCCGGTTTTCAGGCTTCACATTATTTACAGCCTCCAAAAACAACTGTTCAACATCACTCATTTTAAAGAAGAATTATTTTTTCGTGAAACTTATGATACAGCTAGGTAGTCTTTAATACACAGGGTTTTTGGCCAGACCCAACCTTTTTCTAGTGTTCTATGCAGCTTATGGTTACAACAACAATAAAAGACCGAAAAATTATGGCGTGCCGTTTTGGTATTTAATAACATCGCTTTAAAAACAAAAACGAAAATATCTCTTCTTTCAAAAATGTTTATTCCCTAATTATTCTGTTAATGAATTAAAATTATGTTTTTCATAATAATAATACAGGAATTTCCATTATGAAAAACATAATAATAATAAATTGCCGATTTAAAATAATAAAAATAAAAATTCATGAATTAAAATTATGAAAAACATAATAGAAATTCA
>CAJUYH010001035.1:0-53595 GCA_910591685.1 Galerucella tenella
TATATATATATATATATATATATATATACAGGAGTATATATAAAAAATAGGTGGGGAGTTATCGTTCGAGGGAAAACGGTGCTCGTGTGATGCTATGCATTATATGCCTCTCTCAGTCGACTTTTAACACGCGCCTTGACGTATAAAAAATCCGCCACTTAATAAAATAAATAATAAATTTTCAAATAATAAATATATGCAGTTGCAAATTGAAACAACAATTGCAATTGTATATTATTTTTATTAAAATAATATACACACATAATAATATATTTATGTAATAGTTTTGAGTCAGGTGTATATAAATATTTGTGCAATTATTTTTATTGTTCGACAGTGTATAGGCAATCATTTGCCTTATCTATTACAGGTGATGATATAATTCATTATATTTTTGTATATATGTTAATGTATTGTATTGAATTTCTAAAGATAATGAGATAATGAGATAAACATTGTATTGACAATTATGTAAGTCACAATCATTGCACAAAGATATTTAAATTTCAATGAGCATCGATGGTGAATAAACAAACAATATGTTTACAATCATTGTTCCAATCGCCATATGACAATGATAATAACAAAAAAAACAGGAGGGGATAAAAAGAAATTATATAAAAATCACTTGGGATTTATTCTTATTTTTTTTCTTGTTTTTTCCATTTTAAAATAATGCATAATTGCAATAGAGATGGATGCAAATGTTTTTTATGGTTGCAAATGGTGGATGGAAAATTTTTGAGATTTTATATGGGTCCCATGTTCAGTTGCTCTCGGTGTGTCGATCGATAGAACACATGCGCTCTTTTGCACCCGCCTGCAGATTCCCATTTAGTGACTAGCCTGTGTATACATTAATTATTTTATATAATATCGTGTATGTGTACGTGTGTCTGTATAGCGATATCATTTTTCACCACTAGTCATAGGATACATCTGTTGCTGTAAATATATATATATATATATATAAATATATATAAAGTTATTGTGATTATGAACTTGAGATTAAATATTAAAAGTTTTTGTATTTTGTTCTTATTCCTTGTAGATAGCTATTTTATTTTTATTTATCCATTTGATTGCATTCAATATATATATATATATATATATATATATATATACACACACACACACTTGATACTCGAATTAATAATTGATATTGTGATAAAATTATGTAATTGTCTAGTCATTAAATGTGTGAACGGAAAATTTTTCGTATAGGTAATCTCTATTTATAAGTATGAAATAACATGATGGGATTTACACGTAGTCAAAACTTAGTAAATGACAAATATATATTTTATACAATGGGGGATATGATAAATATAGAAATAATTTCACGTATAGTATCTCTATTATTTTATTTTATTTTTTTTTGATAACTCTCACTTTTTATTATCATCGATATATTGTGTGAATATTGAGAAAAAAACAACAGATAATAATAATTGATTTGTGTTATCAATTTTTCCATTTGTTCTTTATGATAATTGGATGAAACTAATGACGCAGTTGTACTCGTATTATACTGTTGTGTTTTGTTCAAATTATCTTGGTTGTTTTTTTGTGAAATAGACATTCAATTTGTTTTGAAACAAAAATTTTCAAGTATATGGCATATAACATGTAAATTAAATAAATATTTTCTGGGAAATTAATAAATTGATAAATTTATTCGGTCAAAATTTATTTTTAATTAACTAAATTGTATTTTCGTATAAAATTTATGAGAGTTCATTGGACTAGATAAAATTAATGGATCATATCATTGTGAAATGAAAATTATTAGTGACGTAGTTAATGAAAGTGATATCCAAGTAATGACAATGTCAATTAGATAAATTAATATAGATATATAAATATAAATTGACGTGAGAATAATTTATTGAGTTTTAATACATGTTATATTATTGATTAATTATACATTGTCTATTAATTATAGATAAATGCAAGACGAGGAGGCAACGACAAACGGTGTGGAGGAGAAGACAATGGAAAACAGTCCCCAAAAATCTGGAACATCAACGGTCACTGGTAATGGTGGCACTGGATCATTCTCAACAAGTTTCAAAGCATTCTCAAAATTTGGCGACACAAAAAGCGATGGGAAATATATCACTTTGAGTCAAAGCGATAAATGGATGAAACAGGCAAAAGTTTTTGATAAAAAAATCACTACAACCGACACAGGAATTCACTTCAAAAAGCAAAAGTATTAATAAAATTTATTAATTAATATATAACATATCATTTCAATATATTTATTGAATAATAATGTAATAGGACAATGAAACTTAATATGGAGCAGTATAAAACTTTTCTTGAGGATTTGGCGAAAACTAAGAAAGTTGAATTAAATGAAATAATGAATAAAATGGCGAATTGTGGAGCACCTGGACTATCAAGTGGTATTGGTGCTGTTGTAAGTAATCACGTTAATAATTCAATAGCAACATATATCCATATATTATACAATCAATATTTCAATATATTTTATTGTTCAATCGAACAGGCTGGCAAAGCTTCATCAACTGTTGAAAGACTCACTGATGTGTCCAAGTACACAGGTGCGCACAAACATCGATTTGACGAAAGCGGAAAAGGTAAAGGAATAGCCGGACGTAAAGATGTTGCTGAAAATTCAGGTTATGTTCATGGATATCAACACAAAGATACATACAAGAAATAATAAGCGTATAAATATTGTGGTATGGCAATACAGAGTAGACAAACAAAAGCCACAAGAGATTATGTATAACACTCTTATTGACCTAATATTCATAAATATGTAATGTTTGTTTCGTGTATGAGACATTGAAATGATACAAGTTGAGCCATCATTGCCGGGGACCATATTGAGTCAAATAGCACACGTTGAACGTGTAAGACAGTTTTACCATTTACATCAAAATATTTGAATCACACAGTGTGTATGTATGTATGTATGTATGTATGTATGTATGTATGGATGTATGTGTGCATGGGGGCACATATCTTATGGAATTTTTTCGATGACCTGGATATCTATCATTAAATACGTACGTTTTCGATCATTTATGGATTGTAATCAAACAAATATTTCTTTCAAGCAATAAACATGTAAAAAATTTTTCGTAATTGGTAAAAACACGTTTTATTGTTATTGTCACGCGAAGTAGCTGGAACATTAATTATTCACGACATCTTGGAAAAGAAAAGTTTACAAATCATCAATATATATATATATATATATAGGGATAAAATCAAGTATACTCAAATGTTTTGTTGATTTCGTAAAGTAGCTTTTTTTTTATATATATTTTTTATAAAAACATTTTTGTATATTCATACAGAATATACATTATACACCAATTGCGATTCAATATAATTTCTCTCATTTGCTTCTTTTTAGTTGCAATATCTGTTGGATATAATATAATAGTCTTATATTTCCTTCCTAATTTTCTCAACCCTATTACGAATATTCATAATTATTTAAAGGTATATATTCGAAATTGTTGAAATAATCGGAAAGGGTTTATTAATTTCTCTATAAATATATAACAAAATTGGCAAGATATCAGTATTTTTTTTTCGTTAAATATAACCTTATCATTGTTTTTACGCCATTGATAATGGTAGAAACAAAAACAACTTGTTCTTACATTGTAAGTATATATACTTGGACTCCTCAAACTCATGAAAATACTGGATGTATTCAAGCCAATTTCTTTTTTTTCTCAAATTTAGCAGATTTTTTCTTATCAATAATATAATACACATGACGTTAATACAGAAATAATAATCAATGAATAAATATTACAATATTTGGCGTTCGATTGTCAATCGAATATACCATTTAATTAGATAGCCCAATTGCACTTATAAAAATTAATGCAACAGCTTGAAAATTATTTATAAATTAATAATTTATAATCCTTCCGCCCGTTGCAAAGCTTTGGAATTCATTCGAAGCTTTTCCAACACAACAAAATTATAACGGTAAAAAAATGTCTAATCAATACGTATACATATTAACGTGATTATTTTCGTCAAGTCTAGCGGTATCCAGATTTTGAAAGAAAAAAAAAACTAAAGTTCAGTTAATGTGTCAACGGACGTTTTGAATCTGGTATTCGAGGTTTCACCGAGTGTTTTACTACAACCGATACCCGTTCCCTCTATTCGCGAAATAATTTCGTCCTTCAATGCACACAGAACACGTCGATCCTGTCTATTATTAATTGGCGCTATTTGCAGGGCTTCTTGAACATCAACCAAACTTGCTTCCAGCTGCCCCAAGTCAATGTTTGCCTTGGCCCGCGCATAAAACGCTTCATAAGACATTTTTCTTGTCCTCAATGCTTCGTCAGCCAACTCGATTGCCGCCTCGCATTCCTGTCGTATGGAAAAATAAGAAATATAATATATTCCAAATACAGCGACAATAATAATAACTAATAGTAATTGACATTTTTAATACCAAGAATTATCATAAACATGTCACTTACATTCAGTTTGCGTTTGCAGCGGCTGAGATTCAGCAACAAATTGAGTTTTAATTGAGTAAATGTTTCAAGATGTAGCATTAAATTGCCCTGCTCTTGATTTTGTGCGCCTTGAACTTGTTCCGGTGCGCCAGGAAATTTTTTCAATGCATATGCATATCTGTGCGACGCCTCTTTCAATCGTCCCTTTCTATAAAGCACATTGCCATCCTCCAAAAGTTTATTCAATAAAATTAATAGAATGTCTGGTTTACCATGAGCCATTGCCCAAGTGGCCGGACCCAATTTTGCGCCTCTTCTCAAAAAACATTGAACAACCGGAACATTCCTGCATCCTATGGCGCGATCGAGTGGTCGCATTCCATGAAGATCCACATGTTCAACAGCGGCGCCACGTTCTAATAATAGTTGCACGAGTTTGGGATTGCCTTGAAATGCAGCCATATCCAATGGAGTACGTCCAGTCTTATCATTGGCATCCATATCCGCACCATGATCCAATAAATTCTGAGCTGCTGCAACACGGCCTCGTACACAAGCCCAACAAAGCGCCGTAAGACCTTCTTTATCTACAGCTTCGAGAATTGCACTTTTCTCTAAAAACATATCAATTAAATTGGTATGACCCTCGCACGCAGCCATCATTAATGGAGTGCGTCCCATTGAGTCGCGTTGCTCAAGTAATATGGCTACTTGATCTAAATTGTTGTCGGTGCTGGATAAAACTGATGAACTTTGAATAAGCCTTTCAGCCGTACCCCAGTGTCCTTCACGCGCGGCCAACATCAATGGCGATAATCCTTTGGAATTAGTCGCTAGTGGACTGGCGCCACGTGCTAACAGCGCTGAAACTGTACCAGTTGATCCGTGCGCCGCAGCAATTGTCAAAGCCGTTTCACCAATTAAACTGTCTGAATTGTCAACAATAACTTCCGCCATGTCCAAAAGATATTCTACAATAGCCTCGTGGCCTTGAGACGCGGCAGCAACAAGAGCCTGCTGTGCAGCTTCCTCTCTTGGTGTCTCACAACTTACATTGCAATCACTTTTTCCACTTTGATTTGGCAACCAGTCACACGCCAAAAGATAACCCACTACTGACAGTCGTCCATGACGCGCTGCATGAACAAGAGAACATTGACCAGCCATGTCCGCGTGTCCGAGTGATGCACCAGCAGCTGCAAGTCGTCTAACAACATCGCAGTGGCCGCGCGCTGAAGCCAATGACAATGCAGTACATCCTTGACTATTTGTTAATTCAACATCCGAACCAAATTCCAATAATAATGACACCATTTCTACAGAACCCTCATGCGCGTACATACATAACACCGGGGCACTGCCCAAATATTCTGTAATGTGATTGGGTGACGCTCCCGCCAGCAGTAGCAATCTTGACACCTTCACATTGGGACTGTAGATATTTTTTAATGTGCATAATGCTGACGATATACATTCAGTTGATGATGTAATCCACCACGCTTGGAGATCGCGTGATGGCCATGTTGATGTTACGCCACGATAAACGTGCGCTTTGAGTACGTGATGACCGAGCTCGAGAACATGATCACCAACCAATGGTGCCTCCAAACGTGACAGTCGAAATGCTATTGCAGCATGACCAAGTCCAAGATCACACAAAAATTTTGTTGATTCTCCATCATCCCGTCTTATAAGCCATTCCCTAAACGAAGGATGGAAGAACATGTACGTGTCGTCCAGACGTTTTACAAGAAAACCAGAGAGCATCTGAAAAAAAAAGTGTTTCAATAATTCAACAGGTATATTACATGTCTTATTTTATTTTCAAAAACAAAACTCATTGAATAGCGTATTATATATACGTGATAGCTAACAAAAACTTACTTGAAATCGCTGCAAAAAATCCTCCCATGAAACGTACTGTTGCGTGTATAATGAATTCACTGAATAAAATATTTCCGGTAGAGTTAACGGATACAATGCAGCCAGGCATACACCGAGAATCGATTGAATTTTTTCAAACGATGTACAAGTGGGAAATCGTAGATTGAAGTGTAATTGAAATATTTGCGCCAATGACACTGGTAAAACCTAACAATAGATATATATGAATATTAAATGACAAATATTATACTGTCTGTAGTTCATATTAATTATCTGTAAAATGAAGAAATAGATTCAGTTAAATACCTTGTAGCTTGCTGATTTTGCGACCAAGTGGCCACTCTCAATAAGATCAAGTGTGAGTTTTGCAAATAAAAAACTTCCGCCGGAAAGCGAGAGCAAATGCGAAGCAAATCGCGATTGATTTGCGCTGCACGATGATTCTTTTCCATTAATCGATGCTGTAACATTCATTTGAATTGCCGGACTTTGGGCTAATCGATAATTTATATAATCCGATAAATCCCTTGTAATATTTGTGCACGCTGGTTCATTTGAATGTTTGTCCAATAAAATCCTGGTATAGGGAAGATGTTTGATGCAATCGAGCAATTGTGTACGAACAGTGCAAATAATTTTTAGCCAACTGGGAAAATTTGGAGCGTGTCGTGTGAGAAATGAAGCTATTGTATCACCCCTATCCGGTCGATGATACTCTGCTTCGCACACAGCATCAATAAGTATAACCTAAAAACCAATTTTTCAAATTTAAACCAATTCACAATTATAAACATCAATATCTAATATATAATCTAATAATACATTACAATAATATACAATATCAACAAACCATATTAACTTGGGGCAATCTTCCACATTTTCGTAAACTTTGCATTGGCTCAATTATTCCTCTTGATAGCGCGAGATCAGGATCGACTGTGCACTCACGTTGCGATAGAGATCCTTGTAAATGTGGCTCAGACAATAAATATTCTCTATATGCAATAAGCTGTGGGGCTTGACACAATTGCGCCGCCAATGAATGAATTAAATCCGGAACAAGACACGTGCTATTGTTGTCCACTTGACAAAAATGATAGGCAACAATGTGTGACGCCAGCTCCTTTATTTTATCATTTGTCCTATTGATAGATGTTTCAAAGCTTGTAATAGTTGAAGACGACAAGGGCGATCGAGTAATATGTCTATCATGAATGGCATCTTCATCACACTCAGCCAATTCATGTCGCACCAATCGCTCCCGACGTCGTCCAAAACAACTGGATTCAACTAACTGAAGGATCAATGCAGTTTTTCCAGTTCCCGGCGATCCAGATAGTAAAACACCTGGACTTGATCCTTTAATAACTGTTTCAAGTTCGTCAAGTAGCCACTGTCTACCAGTAAATAATGGATGTGTTTCTAATAATGGAACTTCGAAAAATAATGGTTTTAAAGTTAATTGCGGTGTTGGATGTGAAACCAAACGAATTTTACTATCAATTGGTTTTACATTAGTTCCCCTTGCCGATCGTCTTATGCACGATCTTCGATTCTTCAATCCGCCGTCATCCTGATCTTGATGGACATTGGATAAATAACGTCGAGAAGTGATGGGACTTGAGCTACCATTCGATAAACCAGATATTGACATGGACATGGACATTGACATGGACGTGGATGCTGATATTGAAGTTGAAATTGACGCTAAACTTCCAGCCGAATCACACTCTCTTTTTCCCTTTACTTTAGATTTGCCTTTGTGCTTAACAGGATTGTGCAAAGCAGCCGCCACCTCAGCTTCACTTGACGTTCCAGTTAATGTTGATACTGGACTTGTATTTGTTGACGCTGATGTACGTTGATCCAAACTAGTTAAGCTACTGAATGACGTATCGTGTCCACGCGGACCAAGACGTGTTTGAGTTCTTGGACATCCATTAATTGTGGATAACGGACAATTTACTCCTGGTAAATCAGTCGTGTCAACATTTGTGGATGTTCTTAACTGTCCCGATCCCAGCAATAAACCCAATCTCATATATAAATCTGACTGGGATGATTTTCGTGTTTTCGTTGGCAATTGCTTAACACATCCTCGTTCATCATCTGCGAATAATCACAATAGTACCATTAATTATTTATTAATTTATCATTATGTTTTAAATGCTGTGGATTCAATCGTGATACAAAAAAAAAACACTTGGATAAATACAATTGTGAAGAGGACAATTCAGGCAAAAAAAAATCCGTTACGATGCAACACACGTGAATAATATTTTATTAACAAACTGCAAATGGGATCAAGTCATGCCGTATCTCCACGCATTCGAGTGCTCAGTTACATAATGCATATATGAATATGGATAGTGAACCAAACGTCAATCAATAAGATAAAAAATATATATATATAAACAAACAATTCACGCTAGTTTCCCAACACGAATAAGAAAATTTCCTGCCTGCATTAGCTCGGACGTTGGATAACAATTGATTGAGACCCTCATTGAATTTTCTCGATTGATTGAAAAGTTCATCGAGTTCATCGGTATTTTTAGTTGATGAGTCAATCAATTGATTGAGCCCGTCATTGGTTGTTCCTTGACTTGTACTCCAGAGCGATTTGATTTTGCCCAATACAACACCCGGCCATCGTGATTTCCCCTCCCATGACGATGTCATCCATGCTATTTTTTTATTTGTTTTTTTATCGTCAGTTAATAATTCATTTTCCGCAGTATGAATTATCTCAATTTGATATTCTCAACAGATTATTACATCTATAAATAAATATATAATAAATAATTACCTGATAGTGCGGATGGATTGTCAGTTTGTTCCGATGGTGCAACATCTCTTTTTATTCTTTGGGACGAGAATGGACTTCGCAGACCCTTGGGATTAAGAAAAAATCTTCGCCGTTGATTTGGTGGCGTTGGGCAGCCTGTTATTAACAGAATAATAAAAATAAGCCGAGTGTATACAGTGATAATGTACAAAATAAATAGAAGCAACGACAAAAAACTTACTTTCTGCCATGACATGAGATTTGTGACGTGAATGTGATTGAACAGAGTCCGGTAGAACTGGTGGTTTACTCTTCAAACCCTTCCCCACCATCAATGAAGCCGTCACGTTTCCTTGTCCCTGCAGAAACAAATTACGAATATTGTCCTGGATTACGTAATTGCATGACGGGTTTAACATAGTGGAAATTATACACATACAGATATCTAACGTTTGTTACACTCTTCTACTTTATTATACTTTTTGTCCTTCTTCATATTCACCTTGATATGCGAGAATTGGGAGGAGGCGTTAAAATAATTGAATGGATACGCCAACACATTCTCGCAATTTATTTATTTTTTGTTCGTTTTGTCAAAATGAATATTTCGTGGGTGGTAAAGACAGAAAATAAAGGAAGTGCGCGAGAATAAGCAAAAAAAAAACGAGACTTGACGCTACAAACTTTAATGCGTTATATGAAACTTGTGTGTGGGCGCCACGAAATATTTTTATGAGATATGCGTCATAGTGGCAAACGCCTTTGCATTTTATTTTGCCATGACCATTCTTTGTTTTTATCATTTAATTACTTTCCGCATAAACGTGTGTATTGAAATGCATTTTAATTTGAAATATCTACGTCCAGTTTATGATGGTGAAATTTATCCCCCTAATACTTTTTTTTAGCAAAAAACATTAATAGGGTTATGTTATTTTTTTTATATCTCAGTAATTATTATGAATTTATTGAAATTAATGTAGATGTATTGCTTATAAATCGCAAATATTCTATCAAACGTGAATAAAATTGAGAAATTCAATCGAATAATTATAAAAAAATATTTCATATTGAAATTCAAATTACATTCCTTGGTCTCTAATTTTAACAATTCTTTAAAAAAAAAAAAAATACGTGAAACAATGAAAGACTGATTTACATAATAAAATAAAGAATATTACAAATAATGTAACGATGAAATTAAAAATAATTGTTTATACGAAAAATAATTGTATAGAACATCATGTAGTTGAATCAAATGATCAATTTTTTTAACAATTACTTTCAAGAGTATCTGTAAACATCGAGTATTTGTGTTCCATACCAATACTCTGTCTAAAATAAAAATGATTGCGATGAAAATTACAATGATTTAAGTATTAAATAAATTAATTAAAAAAATGCCCTTACATGTGAACGTGGCAGAGCATGATTGGATCTTGATGATGCCAGTTTGGGCCTTGGTAGTGGACTTTCACATATTGAATTGATAGTTGATGCATCATTATCATCACAATTATCAATGGCCAGTACAGAAACAGGTTCAGATGAACTAAAACCCGTGTCATAATAACCCACGTCATCACGTATTTGTCTGTTTGGTACGTCACGACGACAAATGGGACAGGTTTCATTGCGAAATAGACACGAGTAACATCGTTCATGACCACACGAGTCAATAAGACGTCGCTTTTTGCCTTTGTCAAATGGCATCTCACAAGACGGACATATTGAGCCACTTCCCAACATACCTGTTGATTCCACCAGAGCACGAATTTGTGCCAAATCTGAAACAATTCAAATATACATATATAAATAAAAAAATTATTGTAAATACCAAAAAACACACAAAAAAAAAGGAAATTATGTTTATAATGGGAATTATTCGTCAACATATCGCGGAGATTTCCAAGATATAATAAATGTTTCAAGTCATTATCCACTTGCCTGCAAAGAAGTGTAGGAAAAATAAAAAATGATTCATGATTGACTAGACTAGCGTGACGAGATGAATACAATGGTAAAAAGTCTTATTGTACTTTGATAAAAATACTTCAACCAACACCAGCTATTATAAATTATATCAATATATATAATAAAATACCTATATATATATATATATATATGATTTATATAAAATACTTCATGACAATCTGAAGTATTTTGTCTATTTATTTTATAATTGATTTCAAACCCACTTCAATAATACTACCTGAATTATCAAATATTATACTTTATACTCCTAGACACAATTGAATTATTATTAAATAAACCATTTTTCAAATATATATGTGCATGAAGTCGACCGCTATCAATTGTCATCATTGTATTTAACATGACCATCATAAATTCATAAAATACCAGCAAATGAAAGCGATTTAAAAGCAAGAAAATAAAGAGAAAATAATGAAAGGCAGTATCATCCTGCAGGAGGAGTTCCACTGTCTGGAGCGCAGTGAAGCGTTCAAAATGGATGTCGGTATAGCGTCATTGGTATAAGTTCAAGTTTTATCACAAGAAATAAAACAAGAAAGCATTTGTATTCTACATATATATATATATATATATATATATATATATATATATATATGTGTATGTGAACGTGTGTATTTGTGGGTTGAAAGGAAACATGAAGATTTCTATAGAGTAGAAATATTGCCAAGCAGCGCACTACATAAGTTGTACACTACACTAAGAGAGGTCAGACAGGAGTGCGTTGACCCATCCAGGTCTTACGGTAACCCAGCCAACATGAGAGTTGCACCTGCCTCACGATGCGTGATCGTACTGAGATGAGGTCGTGAACACGACCCATAAATTCATGTATTCTCTTGTGATTTAAACCACACTTGCCTCGTCTATCCAAAACATATTTTCTACATAGATCTAATTATCATGATAGTTTATTGTATAGCCAGCGGAGAAAGATATTAATAATGGCGTTAAAACATTAAAAGTCGTGGATAAATCTCGTCCATTAAAGTGTAGCATCCAATGAAGAATTGCCACGATCACAGCATTACACAAAGCATTAATTATTTTTAAATTATAATGGATATTATTAGGCTTATTGTTTGTTGATATTCATTCAATAGTTCCATAAACAAGAATATAAAATATAGAGCAAGATGCTTATTATGTAAGATGATGAATATTTATATTATTCAATTGGAAATATTGTGAGTTTGAAGTGTGACATTGTCAAGTGATCTGAATAAAATTTTTTTGATTATTCAATTGTGAAATGGCTGTTGAGACGAATAATTTCATCCATTCACAATATTTTATACAGTCATGTGAGTATTTTTGTAAATGTGGTGTGTGAGAGCCCGTGCACGTGGGAAAGAGAGAAAAAAAACCGCCTTTTTCACATGTGCACTTGATCAAGCACGCATATATCTGCATTGCCATATATTTATATCGATATCTCGAGTGATCTCCAATTAAATATCCAAACCAGTTGTAAACACGTTGGAATTTAAGCTGAGCCATTAGCGATTCTCATTTTCTCTTCGTCTCTGTATTCTCTCTCTCTCTCTCTCTCTCTCGCATTTCATATTTATTTATTTTTCAAATTCAGATATGAAACATCATTGTAACAGGAGTGACCTGCCGCTACATAAATTGTTCCATACTACATTTGAATAGGAATACGTAGACTAAAAAATATTTAACTTGGTTCTTTCTTTGCACATAAGTGAGTTAGATAAGACTATAGATAAACTACTGATAATAAATAGGCGTCACTATATATATATATATTGGAATGAAATCATTCACTGGCTTATTCTGTAACAAGATTCTCTTTTAAATGTACAACTAGCCATATATTTACATGGTTATGTTCCATGTTGTATGGAGTATTGCCACTTGGAGATACACATGTGAAAAAAGATCTTTGATAAAAATCAATGTATATAATTAAATATGACGAGAACTGTTACATATTTGTATCGTAATATATTCCACATTCAAATTTATTTGCCCTGATCTTTTGTCATAAATAATAAAACAAATAAACAGATGAGTGAATCGAATGTTAATATATAAATGAATGTATGACAAAACACACAATTAAATAGTTGTATATGATGTTCATCTGTCAATTATCATCAGTTCGTCATTCATTTTATTCAACAATTGATTTTAATTTATCAATGATAGAACCAATCACAATTCCACACTTGTTACTATCATCATTGTTTGATTTCAGTGTGCCATGCAATGGCTATTTCATTATTTTATTTTATTGTGATACATTTTATGCAATTTCAAACAGCCAAGATGATAAATAAAATATAAGATGAGGAGTTATTGGCTTTTGTTAACTTGTATACATGACGTATACAAAAAAATAGACCAAGATAATAGATGTGGACAAGTTGCGTGACTAATAGCTGTTATTAAGTTGGATTATATCAACATGAGCTTGAACTTATTGTCCTCCCCCACTGTTCAATTGTTATTACCATATTTTTCTTTGACATCGATATTGATCTTCAAGACAATTTTACATTTATATTATTGTCACAAATGGCTGCCCTCGGTGCTTACATTTTTGTTTCATTATTGTACATTTTTCCCTTTACGAAATAGATACACAAATTAATGACCGTCATTAGAAGCAATAATTGTCATAGTACATTCTTTTTGTTGTTCCAATCATCCTGTATTTGGAAATGAAATTAAAAAATTTAAAATATTAATATCGGTGTGAAATATTTTTGTAGAAATTCAAAATCAATTTGAGGTTATGTGTTATATATACTTTTATGTTTTAGGCATGACATGAAGAATTATGACTAATTTCCAGCAACTTTCAATCGACTTTCACTTGCACCGCGCCTATATTATTTTACCTATTCAAAATAGACGATTCATTTCGATATATTATAACCTACAGATGAAAATATATCCCTTAATAATACAACTGTGTTCAATAGAGACCATTTGTTCTGTGCCAATTCACTCACAAGAAACTAAATTTATGAAAGATATTTTATATTTCTTTTATAATTATTGTATTTTCATATTTTATGTCGCCATATTGAATGTCATTCCACTCATATGAAAGTATTAAATACAGTCAGGTAAATTCAACAAGATGCAAAACACTAACTACTATATTGGATATTTGTCATAGACTTACTCTGGCATTTAACCCGGAAATAAAATAAATAAATTAATTGAAGATCACAAAATATTTTCCATATACAATTAAAAATAATTCTTTACAAATGTTCATTGTTCAATTGACTTTACAAATAGATTGTTCAATTATCTTGTGTTCATATGCAAAATAGAAGGTACTACGATTTTTTCATATGGTTTTTATATTTTATGATACTATATACGAGATCAAATAGAAATGATAAAGCCAACTGTTTATATGTAAATGGAAATGAAAAATGTCGTCCAAGGTAACGCAGAATAAATGTTAATTGCGATAAATCGAATAATCATATGCATAAAATATATATGATGAAATAGAAATAATAAAAAATTAACAAATAGTGAAGATCGAATAGTGACCTACAATAGTGGAAACCGCGAAAACTTTCACTGATCTCTCGAGAGGTCCAGCGCGAGATAATGTCGAGAGATTCATATGCATGTTATGTTTGAGCGCACGAGAGATCTCACATCGATCCTCAATTCGTCATCCGTTTATAAAATCAATGAATACATATAAATATATATTTTTTTTTTAGTTTACATTGTAATCATCAATATAACAAAACAAAAAATATTTTTTATTGTCATTTCACATCATTCATCAATATTCAATTCACTCATTTCAATTACACCATTGAGAGAAAAAAAGCGAATTAATAAAGAATAAATTAATCGAATGTTTCACCAAATGGATGACATATTCATATAAATGTCAATTGTCATTCACAACTGAAAATCACAAAAGTTTGCATGAGAAGTATTCAATGATTTCACTTAATAAAAACTATTCAAAGATCGCAGTCCTATGAAAACATTAAAAACCAAAATTGTTACAGGTTACTTGAGGACAATATAATCAACGAAGAATACCAAAAATTTAGTACTTGTATAAAATAAAAATTGGACAAAATAAACAGTGGATATCGCACAAATGCATACTCTCACTATTGCCATTTATCAGTCGTTAAATGAACTACAAATTTTTTTTTCTCTTCCACATGAAACTATAAACAAATTAAACCTGTTTTATTATAAAAAACAGAAAAATCCAACGATATTTCCACTACAATATATCGACATCAATAAATATAAATATATGGAAATAAATGGTGTAAACGAAAATGTACAATCGCTGCAATGTAAAAGGACCAAACAAACATAAATATATAATCATTCAAAATGGCGAAGTAATAATAATACATTGTGGATGTATTCATATGTATAAGTATTATATATACATGAAACCCGTCCCACCGTCACGCTCCGAAAAGTAATACTTAAATTACGACATTTAAATGGGTTCAACAGGTGGCACTTTGCGCACTTGTTCGACTATACTATTATTATTATTGTTATTGTTATTATCATTATCAAATATATAATTTAATATTTATCTATACATATTTGTAGTATTTGTCATCCTGTATACCGTTCAATTTTTACTTAAATAGAATTCAATGGCGGCTCAATATACCAATTTCAGTTTTCGCAACGACTCTTTACACCATTAATACACAAATTGTCACATTTAATTTGCACAATGCGATCATGTTCAATTGCCACTTCTATCCCCGGCATTTTCGTCTCTATATACGCTCAGCTATAAAAATATATAGTGTAGAAAAATGCGATGGAGCTTTGCCAAAAGAGGAAAAGAATTTGGTCCATTAGGAATGTCGAAAAGGTATCAGAAATAAATCTGCACTTTTCTCTCTTGTTCTCTCACTCTCACTCGCTCCACTCCCATTATCCCCCTTTCACTCATGTCTCGGACCGTGTCTTTTTTATTATATATTTTTTTTTTTTGTTCGCTATGTCTTGTCCCAATATAGGTATCCATACGCTATACTTATACTTGAATTTAAAACTGCAGCATCTTTTTATTTCTATCTGTTTTGAATTCACCAGCACATTATGCCTCGCCATTGTCCCTACTCAAACATTTGGTCTTTCAATTTTTTTATGATGAATAGTGCGCCAAAACGCCATGATGGCATCCTATAAACTATGTACATATATATATATATATATATATATGCACACACACACACACTGTGTTGTGTATATGTAGTGATGGTAGCGTGAAAAAAACTGGATATGACGCTGTTGAATACATGGAAGATGCAATGGAGTATGATACATATTTCATCGATATTTACAAATTTCTAACCTATAAAACATGAAAAGTATGCGCACCCTCACTCACCAAGTACTGAATGACTGAGACCAGATCTAGGCCTGGATGGCGAACATCTTCTCATTCTGCTCGGTGGCGCCATATATACATTGACATATATATATATATATATATATATATATATATATATATTGATAAAGGCAAAATAATTTCTTGAAATCAGTGTCAAGTTTAATTAATCCACCAATTAAAAATGACTCTCTAAAGAGCGTGTACCCGTCCCATTGTTCCCCACAATCAATTCAAATCACTGTAACCAACCACTTGTTGCATCTCAACATTACAATATAATCATCAAATTGCCCAGGTAAAACAACTATATACACGTATATTATTTACAATTATACTCTACAACTGTATTCACATGAAATTAAACAAAAAATATATTTTGTCATTGTGAAATGTAATGAAATTCACTCTACCACCATTTTGTTTTAAAATTCAATAATAACAATTGTGTATTTTTTCATTTTTACAGTGTTATTGTATTATTATTGTTGTTATTATAGATTTCACAATAGAACAAAATGTAAAGTGGATGACTGGAAGAAGGCCCGCGGCAAACTGATTACTTTTCGTGAGAGAGTTG
Organism: Galerucella tenella; assembly: GCA_910591685.1. Classification (NCBI taxonomy): domain Eukaryota; kingdom Metazoa; phylum Arthropoda; class Insecta; order Coleoptera; family Chrysomelidae; genus Galerucella; species Galerucella tenella. Next base: position 17,106 of record CAJUYH010001035.1, read on the forward strand.
AGGAGCGAGGAATGGAGCATGACCAAGTATACGATGGGCTGACGGCTGATTGGCTGGGGGCCCCCCGTCTTTTCTGTTGCCGGTCTACAGTATTCTCAGTTCTCACCCAACATACGTGGTTGTATATGTGGATACACCACCACCACCACTATAATCGCCACACACACACATATGTACAGTGCACTGTGCACATTGTCGCAGTCCCACAGATGTAATCAAACAGTACAGGCCAATACAGCCCGCTCTTCTTTTGGCTTTCATTATTTTATATACATATAAAGCTCAATAAGTATCACAGCATCAGGAATGATCACATTGTGATGCTCTGCAGAGTATTATATATATATATTTATAGGTAGTGAATGTTGTTGGGTTCACACTTGTAACAAGCAGTGGTATACATATAGGTTACGTTGTTTTTCTTTTTTTAATGATTGTATGCTGTATATAAATATAATATTTCTTTGATACAATTGTCTATGTGATGTTGATAAAGCTCACATGAAGATGAAATACTCCACATTATATTTATATATATATATATATATTTATTTTATTGCTATAAAATTGCAGTATTTCTATTAGGTTCAAGTTGTTTACATGCTCACATAAAGTGATACCTAAAAATAAATGGATATCTTCTTGCAGATCGTTCACCAACAACCAGTTCAATAAAACTACCTTTGCATACACAAATCACATTCAATCTGACAATCTCTAACTTGGATTATTGCTAATGGACCAATTTTATTATACAATAGAACGCAGTTATACAACAATAACAATTTTAGCACCAACAGGTACAGTCATACCTCGATATCATTTTAATAATATCCAACAATTCAACAAATACATCCATATATTGTTTTATTATTATTTCCACACGTGATTGTGCAAAGAAACAAAAATTATTGATGTTTTTTTCTTCATTGCTTTTTATTATTATTATTATTATTGTTGTTGAGAGACTGCGTGGAGAAATTGCGGTTGAAAGAGTTAATAGTCTTCATCCTGCTCTACAAAGACCCACACACATTCACGATATTTTCTCAAACCATGAGAAAATATACAGTGGGCTCATGCTCTATACATCCCCAGTATATGTATATATATGTGTGTGTGTGTGTATATACAGTAAAAATACAGCGTACATGTATAAATGAGGCGTCGCGTGACGAAACGCCTTCGTCGTCGCACCGGTTTTTCGATGTCTTTTGGTCAGATCTTAAATATTATATGTGTATAGTACCTGTGTGTATATATTGGTGAATCGGATGACACTACTTTCGCATACGATATCAATGCATTTGTTGTGGAAGTCCTCAATTCGACAATACAGGTACTGTACCGGTGCTTTTTGCGGTTTTGTATGTTGATATCGTACTTTTTTTCTTTTTTTTTTTCTTTTCATTTAAATGCAATTTTTATTGTATCTGCATATGCAGTTTTGTTTATGAATTATGTGGTGAGTATGCATATGTTTGTTATGCAACATTTATGAATTTTATTGTATGCAATAGTGTTATACAGAGAGAGTTTTATATGAAATATTACCGTATGCACTATAGTAGTTCTGGGACATATTAACATTTCATGAAATATTATATATTTTTAGGCGAATTTTTAGAGTGAGTTGAAATATCGTGGGCTTACTGTGAAAACTGACCAAGTCAAAATTCGAAAGTTTTGAGTTAATACGAAGAAATCACTAGTAATAGTAATCAGCCTTGCTAGAAAAATTTAACGAATCATTATACCACATAGAACAGTGGCAATAAACCTACTTGATAATTATCATGTAAATTTAAGCATTTTTTACTACAAGGAAAAATGACCAAGTCGACATTATCATATTTTGTTGTCGCCATATTTTATACATTTATTCATATACTTCATCCATTCAACGTAAAACTTGTGTTTGCATGCAATGAAAACATAATTTTATATAAACCTCTAAATTTTAAAGGTAATTTGTAGAAAGTGATGTTTTTTAACTCGACCTGTTTTCGCAGTAATCCAACGATACACTAAATTATTAACAATAATCAATATCATTTAAATATTTCACAATATAAAACGGTGAGTTCTTAACTATTGTAATCTACACTCATCAAATATATTGTACTTTATTTTCCATGGCAAAATGATATTTTACCATACATTATCTGCAGAAATTGACACAAATAATTGGTACTAATGCCAAGGCTGAAATTTCCTATGACATGTTGTGATGAGTATTTAAATGTAATGATATCCGAACTCTACTAGAATGTAGAGCAAACTTTCCTCCTCATTCCATCAGAATATTTAATATAAAATTCTCTCTAGTATGATTAGTCAATTTTCTAATTGAATTCTTATTCAAAATACAAAATGAAAATGTGTTAATGACACCCATCTGGTAATAATGAAATAGCCTCACATCTTCCTCTGCACCATGTTGACTTTACTTTGTCACCTTATATATACGTTTGTACAGTGGAAAAATAACATCAACAGTAGTAGTAGCAGCAGGAGCAGCGGCAGCAGCAGCCACGCAGTCCAGCGGATACAGGTGGGCGGACCGGGTAGAGATATCTTGTGAGTCCTCGACTCTAATATACACATATGTATCAGAATATTGTTGCGAAATACTGGCGAGTGACGAGTACACAGTACCCATGGGGCACTAGCCCACATTGCCCACATCAATATACAAAGTTATACAGGTATATCTGCTGAATTAAAAAAAAAAAAAAACGACCAAACATGAGAAAATAAATAAGCAAAATGAACGCATAGAGATTACGTACACCATCAGGTGAAATAAATGTACAATGTGTTGTATGTACTTTTACAAAAAAAGAAAATGGGATGGCCAAATACATTCAATGTATATATATTCAACCTCCGCAGCAATATACATTTTGCAGATTAATATATAATATATGTGAATAATGTGGTAAGAAATAAGAAAGATAAGACAAAAATGCGTACATGAGTTAACAACACGAAATCTCCATCGTCCCAGTTGGTACGGAAAGAGCAAAGATTCAAAGATAGGTCAATACAAAGTTTTTTCTTTTTGTCTTGGGATACGAAAAAAAAAACCACATTTTGATGGTTATTTTATTTGTTTTTTCTTTTATTATAATTTTTTGCCTTTTATTTTTCATTCTTAATTTGAAACGACTTGACGCACACAGATGTGCGTACAGAGGCGTACTAATGAAAAATTCCAGGTGTACAGCGTCATCAGTTGCCATTGGTATAAATGTCATGGACGTGTGTGTATATACACATAAAGCCAAATTATTTTTTGGGCTTTATATATATATATATATATATATATATGAACTACCGGGTAAGTGCGTTACGCTTATAAATCGGTTGACTGAACAACTTTCACGTATATGAAGTTTAATACATGCACCTTTATTACTTGGATACAGTCTAAAAAGAAAGAAATGAACACAAATATACAACACTGAAGAACTTGTAAACAAGAAGATAATCAATTTCCCATGAATAAAACGCAAGAGTTTTTAGTTATCGCAATCTTCAAAAATATAATTTTTGTTTTTTAAATATGAGGTGAAGTTCAATGAGAGACATGAGAACTTATCCGTCAAATATAAAATACATACAATATGTAAAAGACCATTCAATGAGTGATTTCATTGCGTATGTGGGTTTGATAGTTTCAGTATATTATAAATTTTATCACAAATTCCACGATTATTTCATGACTGTTTAATGCAGGTAATTATGGACCTATCGACGTTCCTTAACATGATTCCTCGTTGGAGCTATTGCCAACAACTTACATTGATTGGTGGCTTCCAAATACTATATAGCGGAAGCAATTAATCATGAGTCTGATATTACAAGTTGGAGAAGCACTCAAGTTAATTAAAGGAGCGTTGGCGGAACCGGCCATATAGGCCAACTGCTCGCATTTCGCCCGCGCATTATTTCGAATTTTTTTACCATCAACAAATGGCCGACTTCTATGGTACAGCAATCATGACACCTGGTGCCATCATCTTTTATTATACTATTTTTACAATATTTTGCGAGTCATTTGCATTGACAAATTTTCTCAATGTATAATAAAGTGAAATAGAAAGGACAAATGTTTAAATAAAGAAAGATGAGGAGAATGTTGTGTGGGTGGGCGTGGACACAATAAGTTATGAGCGTTAAATCATCTCAATAATACTTCGTGCGATGCCATGCCCTGTAATTGGCAATATCTACACAATATATCTACTTAAATATATATATATAAATATACAGAAACATTTACAATAAATATAAATGTTTATAAAAATTCACAGTTCAACTTTGAAGACAGTTGAAAAGTTGAATTTATAATTGTCCGTCTGACTTTATTTATTTATCTCTTATAATTATTTATAGGTGAAGGAGTATTACGCAGCTGAAAATGGAGACGTTTAATCGGCTTACAAATATAAATATATATATATATATATATTTGTACATTTTTGGACTGAACTGCGGAGGTAGAGGGATAAAGGAAGAAAGAATAAACGAGAATACACCTGAAAATTGTAAACTGCTCTGACTCATACTGGAGCTGGATCGAGTCAGATTTCAATTCTCGTTCTACCAGCTTCCAGACATTGATGTCTACCAGCCGCCGATATATGCCCATTACATTCACCTATACATATATGTAGTGCCAAGATGCATCGAAGATCGTGTTACGCATCACGCACAAGGAAAAAAGAAGGAAAAAAAATCTCCCAACCATCTACAGTTGTATTATATTGTATAATCCAAAATATCTGTATAATTATCAGATTAAATCTCATGATTTCAGTGGCGATTCGATGGGAAATTTGCGATTTATATAAAATACGTCGCAATAGTTTTATTAAATTTATAACAATTATACTTATGTTATAGAAATGCAACATAACCTTATCAATACTGTATAAGCGGTATAAAATATCATGGCTGGAAATATCTCTCGAGAATTGAAATTGACACGAGTCGACGCTGGGATTGTGAATGAAAATAATCAGTAAATGTATCAATAGTACAACATCATATGCTCACAGTACAAATGTGTTAATTGACACATAATATAACATAGTCATCAACAGGAGGAATAATGAACTGATTGTGTATTAATCCACCATATGTGTATGACTACGAGAAAGTGGTGAATTTTTTCTTTTCCACATCTATACACACACCAGTACTCTCCTATACATTATCATAAATACAAGTAGGTCCTCACCAGTCATCAACCATAGGTATATATTTATAATATAAATTATGCGCTCGCGATGTTCCGGGTGCGTGTACACCATAACTATCGTACACCATCGTATAACTCCCACGACTTGGTATATAATAATCGTATCGCTGATTTATTTACATACCCATTAAAATTTAATCGGATATTATACTATGAAATACAAAAAAATCCAATAATTATTCATATATTATTTATATAAATATATACAAACACAATTGAGCTGTAAATTAGAATCAATAGATGACCCTATAATAATTAAAAAATATAGCAAATGATTAATAACCCACTAAAACCAACAGAAACAAATTAAAAATATAAATTTCATCGATTACGTCCACGCATAGTCATATAAACCTATATGGGTTTTTCAATGAGCTTCTGCGTTCTCAGACTCAACTTGCCACCCAACATAACACCATTTCACGCGCCCATTCGCAACTCGCATATTATGTATGTATGTATATTTCAACTATACTTATATATATATATTTTTTTTGTTCTCTCATAGTTCAATGTGTCTGGATGCCGCCTATTCGCATGTATATACACACACACTGATGAAATACACTTCGCTTCATGCTACGATACCAAGATACATACCATATTCGCCCACGCGACTCCCACGCTGTATAATACTCTCTGTCTCATGGGTGTTTTCACTCGCGACATATTCGCCGAGACTCTCCATTCATTCATCCACTTCTCTTCGGGTTATTTCATTTCATTCACTATACAAATAAGTGGATAGATTGGTGCACACATATTCAGAATGATTATGAATAAATGGCCCACTTATAAATAAATCTTTAACGTGTTATGAATTGAAGAGAAAAAAAAACATGACTTCATGGCGCAAACCTTTCTATACTGATGTATAATGTCCCAGTGAAATAATAAAATGTGGAGGTTCATCAAACTCCTGGTCAATTGACTAAATTACCGTTGATGTTGAGACAATTATTTTGTAGGGTTATTTCTCTGAGAGAGTGAGTGATTTGTTGAAATCCGTAAATTATTTTAGTAAAATATGAAATAATATTGTTTAAATATTGAAAATATTTATTCAATAAACCATATTAATTGTTCACTAGGTGATACAACAATAATCATTGAAACGCAAGTTATTTATTCGAAACTAATTGATAAAAAAAAATAATTGAACTGATATTATTAGAAACAAAAAGAATATTTTCAGTGAAATATGAAATATTTATTGTGAGTGTAATTAATAAACAATAGTGTTCATTCAATTTTATCAAATTACATTGTTGATTTGTAGTATAAAATAGAGCTGTGCGAGTATTTATTTGTTCATTTCACCTTTTCATTTGAACAATTGAGGAATTTGATGAAATCACTTATGTTTTTGAGGGAAATAACTCTACAAAATTGTGATTTTAACAATTTTCTGTAATTTGAACAATTGTCTAAAGATTGAATCAAATTAGACATTTTATTATTACACTGGAATATATATGAATATGGTTGTATGTTTATATATATGGAAAAATGATTATGCATAGGTGCCATATAGAGGAAGCGGAACTATACGTCCATGAGGAAGCGAATGAAACATGGAATTAATAGAACTGTCCAGACGGCGCCAAGTACCCTGTTATGTTATACAACAGTTTACCATACCCAGTGTGTGAAGACAGTCCGATGCACCTTTTATATCATTTTAATATACATACACATATGTATAAATATGCATGTTGGTATACGTTATATGTATATATTATTATACTATTTTATTCTGACCTCGGCTGACGTGTGTTTATGTATGCATGCAGTGAAAAGTCTCAGTTATAACACCGTATACATGTTACTATATCGATTTACTCACGGTATAAATATATGTAATCTGAAATTGACATCGAATTCAATACAATTCTATTTATAATTATTACTCCATTGATGAAAACACACGTGCGCATGAGTGTGTGGGTGTGTGTGTATATATATATATATTTTTTTTGTGCAATTCCATTTTAAAATTGTCTGTTTGTCACAAATATATTGTATAAATATTGTGAAATATTATATTTGTAAGTTTCGTTTATATATTTCTTCATTTCACCTTGTATAAGTCTTTCATCTTAATCCTTTATAATATAATCATAAATGTTTTTTCTTTTTAGTTCATAATGTTACGGTTACCTCATAATTTTTAGAGTTTTTAGTCACGAGATATTCGACATTCTTCAGATTAGATTAAAGTATACTTTGGAATATTGAATTTATACGTGTTATCATTGACTAAAATGAAAACAGTACTCATAAATATGAAAGAGACCTGATGTGTCGATATTTCATTATATATAAATATGTACTTTTGTATTAACACACTTGTGTATTTCATTTATAGATATTTCTTGGATACATTATACATCGTTCATTCGCATGTAAGAAACAAAAATATGTATGTATGTATAACATATATCGCGATGACCGTGAGATGAGTGTTAGAGATGTAATGAGTCATACATTATTAGTAGACGACAAGTAAATATACATATTCTCCATTCTATTCACGTATTAAACTCTGTATTATATTATATTTTTTACGTATTTAATATGTAAAAACTTGTCGTTGCAAGACTCGTTTGATAAGGTAGACTCGTAAAGGCCAATCACCTCATTTCAATTTTTCATCTCGTACATCCACATCATAATGTCTGTCGCATTCATTCAACATGCTATTTATCACGACCTACGGATACTATAACCTCAATTAACAACTTCATTTAAAATTCTTATACTTATTAACTATATGTCCACAATATATTTTGTTAATATTGACAAAGAATAATGTTAATTTACCATGATTGTAGATTTCCTCATTGACCAGGGTGTCTTCATCGTCGGTGTCAGGACCCAGCGATACTGGAGTATAAACCGCTATCTCACGAGCTCTCATTGTTCATCAATTGTTTCGTCACACAATATCAATGATTCAATGATCAATGTCATAGAGAATGTCTGCAAAATATCAAGAAAACATTCATATTACTAAATAGACATTGTAATTGATTAAATATAATCAGTGCAATGGCATAAAAGGAAGTTGAGCGGATTACGACATGTTGATGAGACATTAAGTTAAGTGGAATTGAAACTAACGAAATCTACATAACCTGATCAAGATGAGTGTATTGATACGTTATCGATTGACGATCAAAAGAAAAAAAATCTATATATATATATATATATATATAATCATGCGTATAATATAATAAATCTTGTTCAATTACTCATTATAGGCATGTTTCAAGAATGATTCTATATATGCAATTGTTTAACACCACAATCATGTGACACATCAGTGCCAAATCAATATTTACTTTTGCATCATTTGCAAATGGGTATTATGCGTAATGCCTTGAAGAGAGACTGCATATAAGTATATAGATATTATAAATGTGACAAAGAAATAATATGTGTCTATATCACACAAAAGGTATTGCATACACACTCACACATATATATGTATATGTATATATTTTATGCACTACATTTGATGTGATTAATATAAATGGTTACGATGCAATATCACATTCCATTCATTTAAAAATGCATACAGTGAATTGAAAATGATTGGAGAGCAGCACTTTATATGCAGTATGTATATGTAAATAATAGAACAATGTAAAGAATAATACACCATGATTGCTTGAGACGATCAAGTATTTTTGTACATACCTACCAAATAGTACACACATATACAATATATGTAGGGTAGGAATCGCTTTGCTTTAAAAAATGCTGTGCGAAATGATCTATTTTGGTCGAGCGCGTCTGGATTCGAGTTGCTGTAGACGACGTTATTCCTCGAACAGCCATGGGAGCATGGAAATGGAGAGAAAGAGAGGAAGAAATGATGAGAAAGAGAGTAACTGTGGACAAGTCAACTAACGGAATTCCGGCGACGTTTAAAAGATTAAAAAAAAAATGCATCACTCTCGCCTTCATGTCCAAAGTTTGGAAGATTATTCTATCTATTCATTCTATCATTTAGTTGATGTAGATTGATAATAGTCAGGACGTAGGTAAATATATGTTCATACAACTATTCGGTGATGAAAAAGAAAATGTCTGCTGTCTTGGGAATACTTTTTTTAAGTGTATTATTCCATTACATTTTTTTTGCTTTTTCTGTTTTTTTGTTCATCATTAACTTGTGCTTTATTTATTTATGGTTTTTTATGTTTCATATAGTTGTGAAATGGACATTGGAATAAATCCATCAGTTTAATGCGCACCAATATTACATCTGTTTATATTATATCTGTATAGAGGAAAATGAATATGGTTGAGAAATGCCTGAGTGTACACAAACATATATACGATTGTTTGACGAAAAAATAATTGGAGATTGAGCGGAAGTACAACAGCTGTCGTATCGTTAAAAAATTATTTACCTTTCTCTTCGTTTCTTTTGATATAGCATATGACGAATATCATCATCATTCACTAAAAGAATCATCAAATTGCGACAAATGAGTTGTAATTCTCTGTGTGTGAGCGTATATGGTGAGGATTTTTTAACATATGGGATATATAAACGTGGGATACAACTCTTTATATATATATATATTAATTATGAAAAACATCCGTCGTAGCATTCTGTGGGATCAGACAGTAAATTTGTACTGCCATGACAATCTTCTTTACTATATTTCATACGTATATATATATACAATATATTGATATCGATGTGAAGAAATATTAGGAAAAATTGAATTTGTAATCGTATCAATTTAATAAATTCAATCACACCGATACTATCTTTCAATTTTATCTTCTTCAATGAATATAGTTTTGAGGTTAACTCCGGCCACAATAAAAAACACTTATAACAATAATGTGAATGAAAATTGGAATATAAATAGCACAAGCAATATTATATGTAAAGAACTGAGAGAGAGTTGCAACCAATGATTGATGTAAACCGCAACGTACACCTCTGTATGTATCAAGTACATCATTACATTTTGTTATTGAATTCATTATCATGTATACAAATGGGTTATTTCACGTCATATCAGTCGACCAATATTTAATGAAGTAATTTCAACGATATTTGGACATATGTCGAAAATTTTTAATTGAAAGTATCATGTCTACTGAATTTTACAGTAATTTATTGAAGAGTTATTGTAAAATCACAAAGTAGCATTCAACCATTATCCACGATTTTAAGGTATAGAAAAAGAAAATATTATATTCAATGAAGAAATTCGTTGATTGAAATAACGACTGGATTTTCCTAAATAATAAGCGATAGGGTTAAGATGAAATACCTCATTTCATACAAACGACAGCCTGCCCTTAAGGCATTAAGAGCAATCAGAGGTATGAAAAAACAACTATTTTCAATAATTCTATTTTTTGTCGGTAATTTAATGCATTTTATAAAACCAACAATATGAAATTATTATATGAAAAAAAAATATGTAAATTATATATGAAGTTATGGCGATATTTGTTGGTGTCTGTTCTATAAATGGTGATTTGCGGTGACCATTACAAGTTCTTATTGGTTAATCTAAAATTATTTAAATAAAAAAAAAATATATTTTAATAGTGAATCTAGTGTCTGATCGAGGCTTTTTCCTCTTTTCTGGAAGATAAAAAAAATGACGGCCTCTGATAATTTTCTTCCGCATTTTCAAGGAAAAATGCAGCAGACAATTCATAAAAAATAAAAGTTTTCAAAAAGAAAAAAAAAGCTTCGATCAAGCATTAGATCAACTATTAAAATAATAATTTGTTTTTTTTTTCAAATCATTCTTGATTAACGTGTAAGAAGTTATAACAGTCGTCGAGAAACACCAATTATGGAACAGGGTCCAACAAATATCGCCATAACTTCGTGTATAATTTATATTTATTTATTTTTTTTCAAATTTACGTCAAAGCACGTTAAAAAATAATATAATAATTTCACATCGTTGGTTTTATATAATAAATCAAATACGAAAAAAAAAATCTTATTTAAAATACTAGTTTCATACCTCTGACTGCTCCCACCCCCTTAACAATATACTTTATGAACAAGTACAAGAGCAAAAACATGAACCGTCTACATGAGTACCTACTGATAAGACAGACAAAATTAATCAATTTATTTAATACAGATGAAGGAGAATAGAAGAGTGAGAATATGGTTGAAAATGAATCCACCGAGTAATTGCAAAGAGCACGTACAAGTTGAGTTGACGAGTCGCCACTGTTGGTCCTCGACAGTCGACCGAAATAACCAGACAACGATCCCCCTATATTGTTGCATATATATATACACCTATTGCTCCATACTGGGTTGTTGGCAACATCATGAGGGCGAGAGTGATGTTAACAGATGAAAAGGATCCAATGGGATTCCTTAGAGCAAGACCTCGTTCCCCAATGTTTTTTTCTTGATACGTGACATTTATGTTACTACATTCACTGTTTGATCGAGAAGGAAACGCTACTTCCGTTATGAATATGTAGCATAAAATATGCCGACGACACTCGACGTTTATCCGAGTTCACTCACATCCAAGTCAGTCTATCTTTTTATTTGGTATTGAATAGATCATAATCATTGAAGGTTCACTACAATCATTTGTACTTGAATGTGTTTTCGCTTGGAGCCTTCTTGAAATCCTTCAACTTGTGGGACATTGACCCTACAATATATATATATATATATATTTATATATTCATAAGTCGAGACTGTACTATAGATTACGGCTGAATATAGAAAGGCGGCGCCGAGCGACCCCCAGCGAAGACAATCCATCTCTCTTTCTTCCTATCCCCCTAATGGTCCATACATAAAAATACATATATTGTGTTCACCATTCTCCTCATCACTGTTTTCTCCCCTATTTTTCCAAAATTTATAAAAAGACGTGAATGTATTTTTGAATTGGTCCCTCCATACACACAGTAACTTTGATCTTCCATGCAATCATTCAATCTATTCACTTATACATTCACGAAAATTCTACAGATAAATTAATTTTAAAAAAATCATTTACACTAATTTATTCTTGATTTCAATGCCAATTGATCACGTAAACAATTATAATGTTTATAATGATAATAAATACACCTGTGATGTCAATTAAATAGCAATTTATATTGCTGCTGTATATTGAAATATATTTATTCAAGATGTGGATAAATTAATAATGATAGATAGATAGTCATGCAAACGTCTCGTTTTCATATTGAAATTCAATAAGTCTGACTAAATTATTTTCTCCTGAAAATAGCAATGTGGTGTCAGGTTCTCTATTACTTACGCATTCCATGTGACAATTTCAGCTCTGTCACACCATTCTCGTACGCCTTCAACTTCTTCGTCTTCGTCGTAGGCCTTTTCTTTTTTTTTCTTTTTTATTTTATTTTTGTTTATGTTTCTCTCTTGAGTGCACGGTTCTTCGAATCTCCCTCAACACTACGACTCCACTTTCACATGCATTTTAATATTGTGCACAAAACTTGAAGATAAATTTTGAAAAATATTATTAGAATAATTATTGCAAATGTCCAATATTATTCTGTTAAATTTACAACTGTGTGAATTTGGTAATCAGACAAAATCGTTCACTAAATAAAATTATAATTGATGGATTAAACCAATTCCAACACCATTAAATAAATATATATGTATGAGTATTTAATTATTATTTATTTATTTCAGATAGATGGAAATGAGGAGACGCGTTTACTTGTTGTCAATGAGCTTGTTGGCACCATCAGCTCGGTCGTGTCATCAAGAACTTGAAGCTCTTGTGCGAACCGAAACATGGAGCAACTTCAACTGAATCCGTAGAGAATTCATTTTCGTCAACGAGAGCACGCGCGCATAAACCTCCAAAGCGACTCCCTCCTTTTTAATTCACACTTGGGGTTTGTCTTAACTGTGGGGAAAAATTTTCGTCTACTCTATTCTTGACTTGTTAGTTTTTTTTTTGTTTTTTTTTTCACGACGCACGCGACAAGACATTCACGATACCTCTGGTATACTATATATAGCTTTGTATAACCGCATTGCGACGCCTAAATTTTATTCATTTTATTTCTATAAAATATTATGTATAATTTGGGAAAATGCTGCTGAAATATTTTGGCATTTGTATTCAAATGCATATATGAATAAGTCTTTTTATTTATTTTGCAGACGTTTTTATTCGAAAATGTTCATTATTACAAATATTAAATTACATATTATTTTTAAATGTGTGAATATATGTTGATGGCTCTTATTGGACTGCTACAAAATATGAATAATTTCATCTTGTTGCTATAATGGAATATACATTTTCGTTTGAGTGGAAGAGAAAGACTAAGATGAGTGTGAAGAGGGTACAATATAAGACCATTGAACATCGCACTCACTCCTTTTTACAGTTTTACCAAAAGCATCAAAACCATTAGCGTCACATCCATCACTTCTATATACATTTTGAGTTTACACATAGTATAAAGATACAACCACGAACGTGGTTGATGGGCCAGCACGTGCTGAAAAATCGTTCAACTCGTTCAGATATATTTTATAGTGCACTTCCTTATTCCAATTTCATTCAATTCACCATGATGAATTGTATTAATGGAGATTAAATTGGATTTTATGCACATGCCGAAACGAAATTCTTTAAAAGTTTAAACAATCCCATATATCTCAACATTTATTATTGAAATATCATCAATCATTGTATACGTGAGTTGTCGCACTCCTCTTTTTTTTTTGTTTGTTTTTTTTTTTCATTCATTTCCGATACGCATCCGGATGTTTCTTTTTTCTGTTTTTTCAACTATTTTTTTTTTTGGTTTCATCTTTTTCCCCTCTTTATACATACAGACGATTCTTCATAGATATTCATGAACATACATTCAAATGGTTTTATAGTAATCTCAATTTACATACTTGATCCTGTAAATGTGACTAATTGAAATGGTTTTCCTCATTTTATTGAGACGACAATCAACTTATGACGCCTGTGGGAAATATAATATTCTATGCCAATGGCAATGAAACAAGAAAATGAATCACTGCACAATAACAAATACCATTAAAAACATCTCATTTGTAAAAATACTTGAAAAGTTTAATACAATCATAGTCATATATCATGATATATTCATTGCACAATTCATGAAAATGTGGTTTTACCAAATTTATAAACAAAAATATCCATATATTGATTTAGTACTCACATAACCTTTATTTTGTTAATCCCAACCGGGACTATAAGCTAAAACAATTAGTGTTGAATTAATAAAAATACCCATAAACTAGTAACCATGAACAAAATCCCAGATTATTATATGTATATTATATGTTCTTAAAAGAAATAAGTAACGATTGATAGTGATATAACAATAAGCAGGACGTTATTGAATAGTTATCTATGTCAATTTGATAACAGAGAAATATAATTCATCAAAATAATCGTATGATTGTTGTAAGTTTTCTGCCATTCTTACTGGTAGCTAATGTTGTTTGCACAATTAATATAAATTTCCAGTAGATTTTTAAATGAATATTTGATGAAAGGTAAATATTGCGATCTAAGAAATATTTATTGATAATGCTTGAGACTCACGAGTGTTCCAATTTAATTAAGAATAATAATATTGCATTGTCGTGCCACTGCTATCATGGAGATATGTAGCCAATTTATTGTAAATTGTAACAATAAAAAATGTAAATTCATAATTTTATATAAAATTATATTTTCTTTTACAATATAATTATCACAATATCGAATTGGATATTGTATTGTGTACGTTACGAATTGAAATAATGCAGTAGAATACAAAATTTTCTGTATATATCTCTCATAAATTATATTGATGATCGTATTGATTTATATTTTTTTCGCATGATCTTACAAATATATATTGTTATTTTTTTATTTTTTGAAAAGTAAATAATACTGAAGACAAATACAATTTTGAAGATGAAAAAAGAAACGACAATTCATCGCTTCAGGGTGTGAGTCGTTACTACAATCCAAAAAGAAATAGATTCTTAATCATAATTACGCGATTATCTCGCTCTCACTTTCCAATATAAAAGACAAATCGTGTTGCCAATACAATAGACATCTATCTATATTGAATGATATGGAGCAAGATCCCTTTAGACTGTTGCATGGGTCATTTTCACCTCAGTTTCAAGGCGTACACATCAATTTTAATTATTAACAATTGTGCATGTCAATAAAATTTTGGCTGTTCTTATAAATGGGCCCCCACGCTCCATATTTATCATTTTTTCCAGTAGATTTCATCTTTGGATTGTGATTCCGATGATCGGAAATGCGCTTATCCTTCCTAAAACAAATTATCCATATGTCAATTAAGTATATCTGTGATATCATATATTACTTTTCATTTATTTAAATATTATATATCTCACTTGACATCCTGATAGGGACCTTTAACAAGGGAACCGTCACGATCCGTTTGAACCATTTTTATTTATCACTCGTATGCCTTACTATTTTATTATTGTATTATTTTTATTCTTCTATCTAAAACGTTTGTATTTCAAGATATTTTTTTAAAATAATGTTATATGACTGTGATGCAGGAACTCACAAGATCCGTCCAAAAATGTTTAATTGATCACTTGGAGAATTGATATCGCAGTCAATTTCAAATTGTTAATGATCATATAAGACTAAAATTAATAATAATAATAAGTATTAAACGTGAAATGATAATTGAGAATATTTTTCATATAGATATCGATGAATACATACTTGATCTATGGAACGTGATGAAGATGAACGAGGACTAGAAGTTCTAGGCGATTTCCAGAGTTACCACGTCGACTCCCTTTACGAGTTATGAGATTTTTTGTAAGCCTAAAAATAGGATAAACAATTTACATTGCAATTATGTTTTGATTATCTAGAAATTTTTGGTGAAAAAGAGATGAAAAGAATGACAATTCAATTATAGCAAAAGTAAATATGTCAATAGAAGAACAATTTTAATTTATATGTCAAATTAATGCAAAACTATTAACAATATGTTATTATAAATGTATATTACAGAAAGAAATACAGTGTGTATAATACAGTCTGTAACTCACCTAACACTGGCTAAAAATGTTGGAGAATTGCCTTGACAATCTAAAACTTTGCACCGCATCGACACATAAAATCTATCCAAATAATTATTTGTATAATAATTGATATTGACAATTTGAATGTACGAGTGGAAATCACAAGTGTTCAATTGATCGAATTATTTGATTTTATAAATGTAAATGTTGAATGAAAGCTGAGATAATTTTTGAATCGAATTGGGTATGCAGCAAGTCACTTGGAACGACTGCGATCTGTCTGTCGACTAGTCCTGGCTTATACTAAAAGTCCCCTTCTTCTGTCCGTTTGTCCTCGCCACAGAGCCCACAATCCAAGTGTGAAGTAAAAGGTATATTGAATTCCGAGGAAGATGAAATTTGCAAATTATATTCACCACAATTTAAAATTCCTCTACAATGTATCATTCAATTTTGTTAATCACACGCTTTTGTAATATTGAAAATGATGCGTTTAATTTTATAACTATTTATTCCAATTTATTCGTGCAAATTCACACCAATGATTGAGCATTTACACATTGAAAAATTGTTTTGCTGTGTGTGAGGGCGGCTGGTCATATACAGAGTTTTAATATCACGTGATTCACTGGTTTTGTAAGGTCATAAGGACGACGTATTCAAAGTGCTTGGTTGACAATTATCATAATCAAGATTGCCTTTTTATTATTAGGCAACGATAAACTACAGATGAAAAAAAAAATCAAGAAAAAAGAATGAAGCGGTAGAAAAACAAAATGTAAAACGTAAAACCAGCTCGGTAGCTTTCTCTCCTTTTATCGATACTTGAAGTAAAACTTCTTTCACAGCACAGACAAAACTTGATCAGGAAAATCCGAGTCAACTCTATTTGTATACTGAATTCCTTTGTTTAAAATCTCGACTTTGATATCTCTTGGATTATGAGTGGGTGGGTGATGATAATGATCCAGATTGTCGACAATTCAAACAATGTATCAACACAAGACGCAAATAAGTCGTGTGTTTAGTCAGCTCTTAAAGTGCTTTCATGAGTTCTAATTTTGAAATGCTGGTGAAAAGTTTTGTGGAATTTATTATTTTGTACGTGAATGCAAAGAGCTTGACAACATCAAACGAAAATCTCTTGCAACTGCAATTTCATCATATAATAAATTAATAGCCCTCATTAATAATTAAAATGAATAAATAATATATTCTGGGAAATGAGAAACGCCAATGGATATAGCTTGCTTGCTATTTGTAAGGTAAACTTGAATCTGACGCAACATGGTTCCGTGTGTCATCATACTACGACAATGTGTTTCCCCCCATGTACAATATTCTAGTTGTGTATATATATATATATATATTAATTCAGTTCATCATCATTGAATGAACGGTTTATTGGTTTATGGCAATTAACAAGTCACCAATATTGTATTATATTCACATATATATTCGAATCATTTTTTTGTCTTCAACTATGAATATTACATTCAAGTCTAAAAAATGTCTTTCAACTGCGATATATATATATATATATATTTGTTTTTCATTTATTGCATGCATATATGTTTATATGTACCATGTAACAAGACACACATTTGTTTATACACATGGACATGAATTTTTATTGCAAATATTAATGAATAATATGTAGATATTATCATTTAATGAATTCAATTTATTTATATATCTTATTTACATGTACATTCAATTATTCAACTTGAATTTGTGATGTTGCAGTACCCGGGTTTAAATTAATTAAACGATTGGAGTTTTCAGCCAAATCTACAATGCTAACTCGGCCACGTTGTTTCACAAATTTCGCAATGGCCTCCAATTCCTCTTGCGATATGTAAATAAATTTTCCACGATCGTCAATAACACCAGTTACACTGCCATTACTCTGTAAATCATGTATCCTCTCTACGACACTCTCGTGCTTTAATTTAAAATTGCTGACTAAATCATTGAGCATAACAACCTTATGAAATTTAATATACTCCAAAAATTGTTGAAGAAGATTCTCCTCATCAATTTCATCCTGATCAAAACCCTCCTCTTCTACGCTAAAAGCCTCTTTCATTTTTAAATATTCATTGTACTCCTGACGTTCTTTTTCTTCTCTAATTTTTTGTTCAGCCTTCTCTTGAATCAACTCCTCAATTTTATCCTTTTCTCGTTGCTTATCCGCCTCCGCTTGGAGCAACTCATTTTTCATCTTACGTTCTTCACGTTCACGTTCCAATGCCTCTCTCTGCTGTTTCTTCTCAGCTTTGGCTTCCAATTTCGCCCTTTTTTTTGCACCTATTTTGCTGTGATCCTGAATACCCTGTATTTCATTCTCATCCACATTTCCATCATCATCATCATCATTATCATCATTGTCATGTTGATCGTGTGCAGAATGATTGGATGAAGCATTTCTTTGTGCGGCTCTACCACCATCCATTCGTCGACGAGCATTACGAACACCCGCGGCTCTCCTCACCGCTGGTTGTTGTCTTCGACCTCCACTTTCACCTTCAACTTTTTCCTCATGATTTCCTGCAATTATTAAGCAATCCACTCACATCACATGTTTAGATTCAACTGTGAGCTGCGACACAATCATGCAATATGAAAACAGATGGATGACACAAATGAGATAATGTTTTTTTCCATTTCAAAACTGCAATGAACAGACATATTTGAAATAGCCATTTGAAGAATAATAAACTAACCTGAATTTCGACGTGACAAAAATGCCAATAAGATAATTAAACTTAGTAGACCTACAGCAATTGAAATTAAAATAACAATATCCATATTTGTTGTGGTTTCATATGTGTCGATTGAATGAAATTATCGATTATCGAATCCTATCAATTGTATAGTAACATATCGAAACTCGAAGCACATAGTAATATTGAACGAAGAACTTGCGGCCACGTTGCGTAATTGGTCAATATATCAATGAATCACGTGGTACTATTTATGTGTTGACAACTGTGCCACCACCAATTACAACGGTCCTTTGGCAAAATTACTGAAAACATAACGCCAATCCGACAATCGACACCTGTACTATACACAAATTGTATAGTCAAACCAGCAAGAGAATATATCAATAGAATTTAGCGCGCGTAAATTCAAAAGAATCTAAATACGAATTTCCGATAGTGAATTACATTTTTTTTATCTACTTATGGATCGATAAATGTATATAAAAGTAGTTACTTATATTCAGTAAACTATTCAAATATTTTATATAGCGGAAATAGCAGATTTTTTGGTAGAAATTATATATCAAACAACACTATATATAACCTAACTTTTATAAATGTCCACGCGCATTGGAATATACAGGTAGAGAATTTTAGCCGGAAATTTATCCGAAATATATTCTTTGGCCGATTTAACTATACATGTATATATGTATATAATTCTCAATGGCACCTTCTCGGTGACGTGTGTTTTTCAGGAGCGGGTATTTCTCAAGATTGCCTTCTTGTGTGTGAAAGTTTTCGTTTCAATTGACATAAACGAAAAAATATCCACTAATAAATATTTAAATTGATCACGAAAATTGTTCGATACAATTCATAAAATATGACGAAATACGTAAGCATTATTTTGGCTCTAGCTATTATTGCACCGAGTGTTTCAGGTTTGTATTTTCACATTGGTGAAACAGAACGTAAGTGTTTCATCGAAGAAATCCCGGATGAAACAACAGTGTTAGGTAAATGAATATAATTATATTGCCTGATAACTTGAATGGTCATTTGTACAATATGTATTGATATCTTTATGAATTGTAACAGTGCACTATAAGGTCGAATTATTTGATCCTCGAAGTGGTGGATATATGCCAAGCAGTCCGGGTATTGGAATGCATGTTGAAGTACGAGATCCTGATGACAAAACAATTTTATCAAGAGTTTACAGCTCCGAGGGCCGTATAACCTTTACATCTCATACACCTGGTGAACATGTTATCTGTTTGTATTCAAATAGCTCAGCTTGGTTCAGTGGCTCCCAGCTGGTACGTTCATCTACATTATCATATTCAAATATCACTCAATCTCCTCTTCTTCTATTTAAATTTTTCTCCATATTGTCAATACTTTTGTGTTACAGCGAGTCCACTTAGATATTCAAGTTGGTGATCATGCTATTGATTATGCCAATTTAGCACAGAAAGAAAAATTATCAAAACTTCAATTGCGTGTTCGACAATTGCTCGATCAAGTGGAGCAAGTTACAAAAGAACAAAATTATCAAAGGGTATTGTTGATATTATCATTTAAATAGTCAAATAATGATTGTAAAAAATGATGAAAAGTAACGAAAAAAATTGAATTCATTTTCAGTATCGCGAAGAGAGATTCAGACAAACATCGGAGAGCACCAATCGTCGTGTTCTTTGGTGGTCAATTACACAAACAGTTATTCTTTTGGGAATGGGTGCATGGCAAATGCGACATCTCAAGAGCTTCTTTGAGGCGAAGAAACTTGTGTGAATGGATTTAATAATTATAATACACCGAATATTCCTTACTTGAGAATATTTCGTATTTTGTACAGCTTATCCAATAAATTTGATGTATTTACAAGAAATTCGTATGTTCATTTGTTTTTAATGTAATAAATTGTCGAATAATAGTCAATTAAAAAATGATTACATGGCTGTTTGATTAATGTGTCAGAGGTAAATCAACGATTGGGAGATATAGGTACATGTAATATTCGTGGAGCATTTGTATAATTGGTTATTTGAGAGGGCGCAACAGTCGCATTCAAATAGAAAATGTAAAAAGAAATTATAGGTGAAGCATTCGTGTTGTATATATATATATATATAATTGCTTCAAAGAGAGCTTTCACATGTTAATAAGTTGCATTGAATATATAATAATTAAATATTTTATACAAATTAGAATTCAAATAAATTTACTAGCTTATTTGCCGATTGCCACAGCACATAGCGTCACATGATATTAAACTTGTGAGGTTGTATAATTGCATATTGTAAGAAATGAATACGGTTAGAAATCATTGAGTGGATTTTAGTGCTGTAACAGCCATCTATACCTGGTGCAAGCACTGGGTTTTGATAAGAAAAAGAAGATATTGAAGAAAAATATGGCTACACCAACAAATGGAAATGGGAACTTGGTAGATGAGTTTGAAGAGGCATTTCAGGTGATACATCTATAATTCAATAACCTCAAATATTCATCAATAAACATTTAATATTTGGCATTTTTATTGTTTGATTTTTTTCAATTTTTTTTTTTTTAGCAATGTTTAAATATTTTAACGAAAGAAGAAGGATTGGGCAATAATAGCATAGGTAGCGGTCTTGCTGTAGATCAAGATGAAGCAAAAGTTCAAGTTGAACAGGTCACACTTCGATTCATTGATCTTGCACGTCAAATGGAGGCATTTTTTCTACAAAAAAGATTCCTATTGTCTGCATTAAAACCAGAATTAGTTGTTAAAGAAGATATACACGATTTAAAACTTGAATTAACGCGGAAGGACGATCTAATTAAGAGGCATTATGATAAAATTTCTGTATGGCAGAATCTCTTGGCAGATTTGCAAGGATGGGCCAAGTCACCTGCACAAGGTCCAGCACCGAATGGTGAAAAATAAAATGAATAATTAATTTTTCATCAAATTTCTTCATAATAATTTACCGATTTTTTGATGGATTCACTGAACTATATAGGATTGGCAAATGGTGGACAAGGACCTCAAGGACCACCGGGTGCAAATGGAACAGGAGGAGGACCAATGATGCAACAGCAACAACAACAGCAGCAGCAACAACAACAACAGCAACAAATGTTACAACATCAGCAACAGCTTCAACAGCAGCTCCAACAGCAACAGCAACTGCAACAACATCAGATGCAACAGCAACAGCTGCATCAGCAACAGGTATTTAAGTAACGCCGATTAAAAACAAAAAAAAACAATCCCAGTTATTGTTCTGTAAACAATGGATAATCCCAATCTACCACCAACTGGTGAACAGACTTCCATTATTTCTGTCACGGTGATTGGTCCATTAATGAATAACAACACAACAAAACAAACCAAAAATTACGAGAAGAAATTGCTAATTTATTGATCGTGTTTATGCACACAAAGCAGAAAACGAACGGGGAAATTTCACGTATTTTTATAATTGTTCTCTTGTTCTCCCCCTCACCCCCAATTAATGGTGTAACACCATCTAACTGTTATAACTTGTGTATAGTCGCAAATTCACATTTTGTGGACATAGTGTAAACTAAAAAAATTTATATAGATGAATGTGTTTCAATTTTTTTTTAATTTTTTTTATTATTTGTTGTTGCCAATGAATGAATCAATATTGAATGTATGAATGCAGGAAGCTTGAGCAAAGTTGAAAGGAGAGTAAAACAAATCACTGTGATTGAATAACTTGTCAGATCTGTGTAGTAAAAAAAGGAACGGATCTTTCATCCTTTATTTTATTGTGTTTTTTTTAATTTTTTATTTTGTATTTTTTAATCGGTAAGGTGAGAATCATAAGCCACTTATCGTAGGCATAATATTAAAAATTAATAATTACACGTGAATGAAGGTCAGCAAGAAGAAGAATAATGTTGAGTGGGTACTGTTTCACGAGTAATTTATAATTAATAATCATCGATGAGATAGCTATATATTATATAGTTATATAACTCATAAATTCAAACTCATTATGTAAATTCAGTGCCTTATATGAGAAATGGCATTTGGCCAATAGTCGCGTCAAGTTGCCATTTGTCAATTTATTCTTCATTCAATATAAAATAAATGTCGTCGAATAAATGACGCAAAGAAAATGGTATGAAGATCCAAAATATCTATTTTAATGCATAAATAAATGCTAGGGCTTCATGAGGAATTGTATTCTAAAGGTATAGGACTTGAAAAAATCGCTGCGTTTAATAATTGACGAGAAAGAAAAATACACATGGTGCCAAAATAATTTATGTTTATTGTATAAAATGAGACAAAAAAAAAAAGGAATATGTATAAATGCAGAATCAAAAGGGGAAAAAAAAGGAAAACCAATAAATAATCAAGATATATTTTGCATTTGTGGATTAGATAAAGACAATAAAAGTTCAGTGTATAACTACTGAAACACAACATTTGGAATACTCATAGGTGTTTAAGAAATGCAAGTCAATTGAATATATTAATTTAGGTGTCTCGTCAATAATTCTTGCTTTACTTTTATTGACTTGGTTTGTGGTATATGGGTGTGTTTACAACTCGACAATGTACATATATGCATAAATATACATTTTTTTTTCTCAAATGATTCTCAAGAATCATTCTCTCATCCACATGCTCTCTCATATTTTTTTTTTTACACCATTCTTTCGAAATACTCGTAATCGCTATTTGTAACAAGGTTTATCACTGTTGTTTTATTTCTTTTTCAATAATATATATGATGAATTATTGCATTATGTCAGTTGGATTTTGTTGCCAATTATGAAAATGATATACATCGAATAAAATATATTATGCATGATAAATTTAAATACTGCATGAAACAGTCTTATAATTCTGGGGGAAAATCAAATGATCGAGCACACGTCTCTTCCATTAAAGTATATACAAATGTTTTATGAAACGATAAATAAAACAGATAATCTATTTTGATGAGATGATAAGAACTGCAATTGTTGTGGAAGAGGAAACATCATTTAACACCGTCATTCGTCATGACGGCTCAATAATTGTTCTCCATTTGTGTTGTCGCACACAAAAATACACAGTACAATACACATTGCAGTGTCGATAGTTAGTTTATCTGTAGAATAAAATCTCTTTTCATGGTAAATCATTGTGCTTTCTTTCATTCACCTCGCCTCTCTCCTATATACATATAGGTGTATAATTATCCCCATTGATTATATAGTTCTTATTATTGTCAGTGATATTCATTTCTTTCGCGAATCTGCTTGCATTAGTATTTATATTTTCGTTCATATAAATGTATATTATAAATAAATAAATATATATATATATATATATATATAAATATCATGGGGTTACTGCGAAAACTGACTATGTGAAAAAAACATGATTTTTCACAAATTACGTTTAAAGTTTAGAGGTTGATATAAAATCAGGCTATTCTTGCATGCAAACACAGTTTTTATACTAAATGTATAAAGTATTTGGATAAATGTATAAAACATGATGACAATGAAAGATGACCAAGTCGACTTGGTCAATTTTCCTTAAAGTAAAAAAGTGCTTAAATTTAAATGGTTATTATCTTGTAGGTTTATTCCTACAGTTCTAAGGGGTATAATGATTTAATGATGCGGTGAATTTTTCTAGCAATGCAGATTATTTTTACTAGTGATGTCGTCGCGTTTACTCAAAACTTTCAAATATTGAATTGGTCAGTTTTAAAAGTAAGCCCACGATATATCATTATATCGCACAGTTGCCTCTCCACTCGTATATATTTATTTTATGCAGGACGTCGAAAATGAAAAGCATGTGTATGCTAAATATCTAGTCTTCTGGAAGAAAATGAATACACACATTAGTCACCTATCCATAATATATATATATATATATATATATATATATACCTTTCAATTGATCCAAACAATTCGCGATATTTCAATTAATCTGAGATGTTGTATTGAACTTGGCGTTGCAGATACAATCGGGAGGAGGTGCAGCATCAGTTCCACCAGGTCTTCAAGGCGTTAATGTTGGTCAACAGGGAATATTCATGAACCAGGGTGTCGGAGCAGGAAGAGCAGCAGGTTTTCCTGTGGGTGCTGTTGGAAATAGTGCATTACAAGGCCCATTGGCATTCTTGGAGAAGACAACGAGCAACATTGGCATGCCCGAGAGGCGGAGTTGACGCGGAAGGGGGAGGGGGCGGGGACGGGGTCGCGGTAGAGGCCGAGGAAGAGGTCGCGGTGTCGGTGGCGTAATGCCACCGCCATCACCAATCCTTGACCCAAGCGATTCCGTATCCTATGCTACTGCTGCTGCTGCGGCTGCCGCCGTCGCCTCCTCGCCCCTTCCCTCTCAACAACAACAGCCTCCACCATCGTGCACCTGATCAATTCTGTTTTTTTCTTTGACCATTCCTCCGACATTCCCTTTGAGACTATCATTATGAGTAAAAGCGTATGTATGATTGTATGTATGCGCGCGCGCGCGCGTGTGTGTGTGTGTGTGTATTTGAGTGTAAATGGGTCTTGATTTCATATATTTTTGTATTTGAATTATCCAGTCAATCTCTTTTCTTTCTTTCTTATTATGTTATTATTTAAGGCACAGTGAAAAAAAAAAAAAATCCAGTTGCAACGCACGCACGAGGCTGTAAATTAATTTTATATCACCACTATACATGCATACATGTATATACAAATATGTATGTACGTGAATGCATATGAGAGAGGTGAATTCCGAATTAGTTTTTAGGTCATAATTTATCCTGGGTAGTAATTTGGAATAAACAGAAGAAAATAATACAATCCAGTAGACTTAAACGATCTATCCTTATAATTATTGATAATATATGTATCATATGTAGAATTATATTTTTTGAAAGAGTGAAATATGAACGTATGTGTGTGTATGTGAATCAAAAGATTATGCTGTTGATATTTTTTTTTATTATTTATTTATTATTATTATTATTATTTTTTCCAATTCAGCGAATAAATCTTTATACTATTCAATTGTACTTATATTTATAACTGAATAGCAAATATGTTCACCCAACTTTATTTTTATTTATTACAATCATTCATCGGATTATTGTGACTATTTACTGTGACTCACTCTCCTTCACTATCCTAAACAACACCCGGTATAAACTGTTATTTATACGATACAAAACAAAGAACTAATGAATACTGCATCGTTTTTGATTCACTTGGCTCTTGATGTATTAGTTCATCATCATTCATTATTTCACACTAATATATGTTCATTTAATTTTTTATAATAGACCAGTTGATATAATTTGGCTGTACAAGGAAGTAAAAAGTAGCTTTCGGTAAAAAAGACAAATGCACTAATGATTCAAGCTCATCTGTCCACGAACAATGCCGTGATATGGCTGAATGAATAAGTGGAAAATTCCTAAATGTTAATTTAAATGTCACTAAAAGAGAATATACCTCGGATTTTATTTATCAGTCTCTCGTAGACACCTACTCCATTTTTATTGACAACTTATATACACCCGAGTGGTGATTTATTTGGATAAGTGACAGCGAATCAAGTGCATTAGTGTGTGGCACAATTAAACAAAAAAAATTATTAGGCAGAAAATGATTGTAAAAATTGTATGAGTGTTCTCACAGGTCGTCCAGTCATACCCGGTTGCAAATAGCTGATATCATCATTACTTGGACCCATGACGCCAGCAATATCAAGGTGAAGCCATGGAACATCAGTGCTGGCGAATTCACGTAAAAATCCAGCGGCTACGCATGAACCAGCGCCCTTTACTTTTGGCATGTTATTTATATCCGCACTCTTGTACGGCTCTAAAAAATAATATTAAAATTAATTTGATGAAAAAAAAACATATATATATATATATATGATATGTTACGAAATTATATCTAAAATAATAATTTACTGGTCATTTTGTTGTTGTAAACTTGCCACATGGGCATTCTCCATACGCGATCACCAGTAATAGTACCAGCAGCTCTCAAAGTCTCCCAAAGTTCACTACTACTTGAAAATACTCCAGTTGCTGCGCCACCAAGTGCAATTCCTATCGCCCCCGTCAATGTCGCCACATCCAAAGTAAATTTCGGCTTGAATTCCGCGGCATAACACAAAGCATCAGCAAGAATAAGCCGACCTTCCGCGTCAGTATTATCAACAATTATTGTCTTGCCATTCATTGCCGTAACAATGTCACCGGGTTTTGTTGCCGATCCCGATGGAAGATTCTCTGTTAATGGAATTAGCCCGACAATATTGACTTTCAATTTAAGCTCAGCTGACGCTTTTATTGCTGCAACAACGCAAGCTGCACCGCCCATATCTGCTCGCATTTCATCCATTGCCGCACCAGGCTAAAAGTTAATTCTTCACATTATTACTGTCAATATTATTATTATTAACTATTTATATTATTTTTATTATTATACTTTGAGACTTATGCCACCAGCGTCGAATGTTACTCCTTTGCCAACAAATGCAATTGGTGACTCATTTTTCTGTCCTCCTTTATAATGAATTTCAACAAATTTCGGTGGCTCAATACTACCACGTGATACACTCAAGAATGATCCCATTTTTTTTTCCTCAGCCCATGCCTTATCGTGAACAATAACTTCAATACCTAATGCACCGAGTTCCTTGGAAACTGTTTCACTGAAGATTGTTGGTGTCATTAAATTTGCAGGAGTATCGGCCAATTTTCGGGCCCAATTTTGTGCGTCAGCCTTGATCTTTCCAAGGTTCCAGTCTTTACTAAATATATATAAATTGCAAAATATATTGAATGATTACTCATGCTATGCATTTTGTTGCTGTCTATTATTTGTTTGTGTCTCGCAACTCTATTTAACTTACATTTCACCAGTGCCATATAAGTGAACATTTGGTATGATTTTTTGTTTGGATTTATTTTTGTATTCCTGAAATAGCCAACTCGAAAGTATTGCACCCTCAGCTGCTGCCTCCGCATTACCCATCGATTCAACGTAAATTTCCTTTATGTCCACAGCATCGAGAGCATTGCAACCAGCTAAAAAATATCACAAATAACCATTATCTATTTCTCATATATTTCATTATGATTTTATGTAAATCACTCTGTGAAATGATAAAATATAAATAATGATATTTATTAATTTACCCGCGACTGCATTGCGAATATTTTCGCGATTCTCATCGATCTCCTCCTGTAAATTAACTCCAAGGTTGGGCTTGCCCAGTCCCACGACCGCAACACAAACATGTTCATCATCCAGACCCCAAAATAATCGAGTCTTCAATTTTTTTATTTTTGGGCCAGCACTGTATAGTGAGATTCAATAAGTTATCAATAATTGGTTGTGTGCAAAATATTTACTAAAATAATTCAAAATAAAAACTTATTCAACAATCAATATTGAGTGATTGAGTGGCTAAATAAAAAAGGCAATAGCGATAATTGCAACAATAATTACACTTTAGTTACTGATATAATTGTGTGAATGTACGATTTTTTTTATTTTTCAATATATTTTTTCTTTCACATATTTTGCGCGTATTCATTCTCTTTACTTTAAAATACATTCTAAAAATATACTATTCTTCATATTCATCTGACAACATTCTTCCTTTTGTTTGACACTTGTGAAATGCCGATAATTTATTGTATTTATACATGTTTATCAATTTATTATTTTCTTTTTTTTTTTATTGTTCATCGGCAAATCTAAATTAAACACAATATCAGCACAATATAACTTGGCAATTATCTAAATCACCATTTTTCCCCATCATAAATCGTACTTAACCATTCTTGAAACGCTGACAAAGTACAGTATACATTAATAGCAGGCAACTCTATTCTCAATTACTTCATCGAATAATGATCTACGTGAATTCTACATTAAACTTTTATAATAGAGGAATTAAGTTGAAATTCATTTATATTCTTTTTTCGTTGCATCATATATTATGGTGATGTGATTTCAAACACACATACATACATATATTTATATATATATTATCACCATAATAAAATGGAAGAAGCTTTCATACCTAAAGGACATCTGTATTGGCACCAAGTTTATTATATATTTGCTATTTTATCAGTTTGCACATTAATTAACTGGCCATATCATAATGACAAAAGTTTTTGTAACATCGATTTGTAATTTAATATAACGAAATTATTGTATATTTATATTTTTTTCATTAATGAATAAAAATAACAATCACTTTCATTTGTTATGCATTGCTCGTTGCATTTCATACATTTATCAAGTCAAGTGAGTCAAGCGCGGCATATCATGAAACTCGAATGATTTGGCTTACTCAACAAATCACAATTTGACATCCCACCACATAAAGAAAAATACAGAAATACACATTTACCATTATCAATATAACACGCTTAACTTTTGTTTTTTATGATAAATTCTTTCTATTCTCTCATTTCACTTTATTATTATCATTATTATCATTATTATTAATATTATTATTTATTATTAATTAAAATAGCAATGAACTTTATAATTTATTCATTTATTTTTAATTGAATTAATAGCTAAAATTACTTGAAAAAATCATATCAACATGATTGTGAATTGGTGCTCAAACCAATTCGAGTATTTTAATGATTCCTTGTGAATTAGCGGCGACAACGACATTTGACATTTGTCGCCAACAAACAGCCGACACAAATTCATTTGGATCCTCTTCACGGCGCTCCTGCAATTCTAATACACTCCTCACCGCATCAAATTTGTATGAGAACAATTGTTTGGTTAATCCTTTATAGTAAACATAGAGGGCATTATTTTCAGAACCGCAAGCAACATAATCACCATCTGTTGCAAGTCCAACGAAATTTTTTTCATTGACATGACCAACAAATGATCGTAAACAATGTGGATTATTGATATTCCAAACTTTCAACTGTGAATCAGTACTGGCTGATACAATTTCTTCCTTATTGATAAACTTAACATAAGAAACGGCTTTACGATGTCCCTTAAATATACACAATGCCTCTTTCATATTTCTTAAATCGTAATAGTGTACGCAATGATCAGCAGAGCCAAATGCCAAGTGGCATGAACTACGTGGATTAAACTTAACGCAACATACATTTGCTTTAGCTTCAAGTGACGCTACGGAATGATCAATATTTAATGACCAGAGTTTTACACGTGCGTCATCCGAACCCGACGCAATCAATCTTGTATCAACGTCATTAAAGTCAACGGACCAACATCGCTTTTCATGCTCCTGAAATGCCTTTGTTCGTTGACCAGTGGCGGCATCCCAAACAGTAACAGTACCTTCATAATCGGATGACGCAAGCATTCCCTTATGATAAGAATTCCATGAAACACATGAAATTTTTGAGCTTGAAACCATCTCTACACACGGATAATGGATGTCAACTGTATCTCTTATAACTGCCCCATAATCAAATACTTTTATTCGTTTGGTAACGCCAGCAATGGCGAAGAATTCGTTGTCTTTATCGAATTCAATACTTGAGACAATTGTTGAATTATTAAAAATATCCGATGAATAATTGAGGGTGGCCAATGGACGTAGTGAATTGTATCTCGAAAATTTAACGAGATTCTCACGAAATATATCGAGGCCATAGCTCATACCATGCATCCCATGTATTGTATCCATTGGCGTACTTTTATGATGCTGATTGCCAAGAAGCAAATCCTTTGCTCTTGCATCAAAATAACACTGTACAAAATCATCAAAATGTGCGTGCATACGTTTTCTCCTCACAGCCAAAGTAGAGACAGTCGTATATTCCGGCTGTTTTTCATTGTCGATATTCGTTAATGTTGAATTTTCATTTATTGCCGTAGATTCATCTGATTTTACCATATTTGAATCAATAATATCTATTAAATCAATCATTTCCTTTCTAATTGCCGACATTTGAGCTGTGTCATTCTCACTAGACTGCTTTAAATCCTCGATACGAGGACACTTATTCTGAACATCGCGCAATATATTCTCCACCTCATCCATATCACGTTTAATTAATGTCACCTCTTTTTGCAATTGATTTTTTTGCTCTTCCTTTTGCTGCAATAAATGTTTCAAAAATTCATGAAGCAATTTATTTTGTGCTGCACATGATTCCGCCTCCAATAAATGTTTTCTCTGTGTTAAGACTTCCAGCATTACATTGACATCAGGTAGAGTTAAATTGGCACTTTCAGCAGCAACAAAATCTCGTAGACCATCGCACAATGGTGTCATGAGTTCAATGCCAATTCCGCTGCCTCTTCGTTTTCCATCATTTCCACCGACACCACCACCACCACCATGGACACATCCAATTTCACCAATACCCTTTACTCTTATTTTATATTTGGACACCAATTCATTGAGAAGAAAATTTGGAAATATATCCTGTTGTCCAAGAGTAAAACTACATTTGGGACATCGACCAATCGCCTCCAATGTCTTTGTAATGCAACGATAACAAAATGTATGACCACATCTTGTTATATGAGCTTCCTCAATTACTTCAAAACATATTGGACATAAATAATCATTGTTTTTGTCTTCAATTGAACCACCAATACCGTGCAATACATTTGCTGATTGTAAATGACGTTTACCAGTGGCAACTGATGACGTTGTTGTTCCACTACCACTTGGAGCACTACTACTCCCACCACCACCTGGTGTATTGCCAGTGGACATTGTACTCCACTTTTGTTTCAATTCTTTTTATTTACTGATTAGAAATGCACCAGGTCTTATCACACCTGTGAAATAAGTTGATTAGCTTCAACCTTCACAATAATATATAATTCAAATATCCCGTTATAATTATCATAGCGACAGGCGTATTTACATTCGATATCGCGAGTTATTTCTCCCGCTCGGCTGTGGTCTCTACCGCGCTATCGCTCTCTTCTTATCAATTTTTCTCTTTCGTTCTTTTTCTCTTTTACTCTCTCTCACTCTCACTCTCTCTCTCTCTCTCTCTCACTCCCCCTCGCTCGTTTTTTTTTTCTCAACCCCACTCTCTTGAGCCTAGTCTCTCCTGAAACAATCAAAATAATGCCAGTGAGCTCTTGGACAATTTTTTTTTTTTCATATGGCAGATAAACTCGATAGGCGAGAACAATATGAGCAATGATTTGTGACTAAAAATCAAATTGTATTGAATGTACATCGCTCTTTTAGTCTTGCAATCGTGAAAGGTTAACATGAATAAAATAATTCATTGAAAAACATATGAAAAATCAAATAAAATATTGTAAATGTTGATTGTTGGGTGAGACGCTCAGGCAGCATTATAAAAATTGTTTCAGGTTTTAATCAGAAGAATTAATTCCGTTATTTTTTAAATGATGAGACACCACGATCATTTGAAGAACACGAGCCATATCAAATTACATTTGATAGGTTATCTTTTTCTTTTTTGTATCATATCGGTCATGTTTTTTTTTTTCAATAAAAATTCTTCAGACGTCTCCATTATACAATATTGTATATGTGAACTTATATATATAGGCTCAACTCACAATTGAAAATTGAATTAATATACATACAAATGTCATTTGTAATAAATTTTTGAATCAAATCGAAATTTAACTTTTAATAAATTGCTATTCATTGTGTTTTCGGTATATAAAAATGAATAATCAATTATTTCAATCGGCAAATGATCATGAAGAGCTGAACGTAAATACGAGTTTTTTTTTTTTTGGTGGTTATACACTGAGAATAATGACGAAAACAAAAATGCATAGAAAAGAAAGAACGAAAAAAAAAAAAGAAAAGAAAAATAACACAAGTGACAACTACAAAATGTCATTGCTCGATTAAATATTTGTGTTTAAACAATATTTTATATCTGGAATATGTTGAAATAATACAAAATAAATCGATAGCTTTAAAGACTTACAGATTTATGTTTGTCATTAATTTTCCTTTAACGAGCTGATCATAATTGTTTGCCAGATTAGTTGGAATGGCTCTGTCATCTTTATTCTCCGGTTCATAAACACCAAGCACTAATCCTTTCTGTAACAGAAATGGAGAAGAAAAAAAAAAAGGTAGATAGATGAGTAATCAAACAAAAATATGGCAGAGTAGATGTAAAATAAAAATATACAATGTATGTTGGGTGAATCATGTAGTTATGTATATGTATGAAAATGTCCAATAAATTTTTCATTCACACATACTGTGAATTATTTGTGTTACACTCAATGAATCGTCAAATTGCCAAATTAATAAATCCTTACCATCATATAAATTGCTGTAACAAATGTTTTATACACGAATAAACTGATATATTATTGTTTATTGAAAATTGTAAATTGCTTGACGCAGTGAATAGCAACTATCAATTACTGGCCAGCTGGAGAATTGATTCCGACATTATAAAGGAGGCTCCCCCATATTCAAGTGGTGGGGAAAAAGAATATCGCAAAAAAAAAAAAAAACCAGCATTCACACAATTTTTTTTTTTCTTATATTGAACATTTGAACAAATGAACACGTGGCTATTATGATCATCTATTGTAATTTTATGATTAATTTTTCAAATATCATGTACATGGAGATGATGAATTTACCTTCATTTTGAGACAGCTGCTGTAGAAACGTAACTGATGTGATTTGCCGAGCTGTACTACCTTACTCCCGATAAGAAACAATGCCATGATCAGCATAAACGAGAAAAATCGAGCTCACAAACGACGCAAACTCCATGACTCGTCTATCATCATTGGTCAGTTTCTCTTGGTCTATTTACGAATCCGAGCACACGTCTCGCAATCCCGCAACATTTTGAAAACATTTTTCCATCATTACTTGTATATAAATTAATGCCATTAAACTCACCCCAATAAACAAAATTAACTCTATACAAATGGCAACTATCGCAATACAATACAAAAAAATAAATTCATCATTGTAAATATACACTATATTGCTTTATTACGCGATAATTATTTTAAACACTATTAATTTCACACAATATTTGTCCCCGACATTTGTATTTCATAAATATATGCGTGCGCATACATACATAATACTCATTTCCAATTGGTCTATGGACATATGGCGAAAAGTGGTTCCCATTTTCACCGCAACATAATTCAAACCAAAATGGCACAATCACAATCGAACACTATTTATCCATCATAATTTCATAGTGTAATATAAATATACATTTTATATTAATGAATTAAAACACAATATATATTCAGTGAAATTGATTACAAGCACGAGTTGAATATAGTAAATACTGAATGAGGCAGTTTTGAATCAGAACTCCCCTTCTGTAACTCTTTTACCAAGTTCAGCTTCATCGTGTGTCGTGTATACACATATTATTATTATTATTATTATCATTATTATTATTATTATTGTTATTATTATTATTATTATTATTAAGTAGTGATGTAGTTCGTAGTAGTAGTAGTATATATGTATACTGCATATCCTGATCGGGTCAGATCGGATCCAGAGATCGGTTGTGGTCGATAAAGCGACGATCCAGCACTCATACATTTGGTGATCAATTCTACATATTACAACTAACAATATGTATACGTAAATGCGAATGAACTCTGATGGAAATTATCAATTAGTTTAGTTTGTTATTTGGGCTTTGTAATTATTCGATAACATAAATAGATCGATAAATAAATTTGTAAAAATATTTATCAAGGATAAACGGAAGAGAGGTGGTAAGTGAGGAATTAAACAGCAAGAATTCCAGCTGTGTCCCGACGAGTGCATTTGGAATGCTGGAAGATCAAGATGGTGGTACTTATAAAGGAAAGGCACAGTTATGTCATGCATCGCCGTTGATTATTTGTCCCATAAACGTCATCCAAGTGAGTACCATTAATTTAAATTAATCATAATTAGAAATATATATCGTTGAAATTGAATTTGTTTTTTCTCATAAAATCATTGTTAATGCGCTATATATATATATATAACTGTATAAAGATATGTGAGTATATAAATAAATAAATATATATTTAATGTATTGAATGGTGGGGGATATTATTGTTAATAGGTCGAAGAATGGAATGGACAGCTCTTTCCACTTGTCTGGATATAGCGATCAGAGTGGCTCTGATCGAGCAATCAATCATCAATTACAAAAATTATCACTATATTCTCCAACGTCTGACTCAATTGATTTGGGATATCACACACTCGACAATAATCCATGCAGATCATCATCATCACCGTCAATCATCAATGTGTCAATTAGACAACATCTACAGCATAAACGAAATTATGCAATTGGTATTTGTCAATTGGATGACAATGTGCTGTTAAAAATTTTTAGCTGGCTAAGTACACGTGAACGATGTACACTCGCGCAAACCTGCCGAAGACTATGGGAAATAGCGTGGCATCCATCATTATGGCGAGAAGTGGAAATTCGTTATCCTCAAAATGCCACTACTGCTTTAAGAACAATTGCAAGACGCGGATGCCATTCTTATATTCGACGATTGATTGTTGAAAGCACGAATGGCTTCACTGGACTATTGTCGTTATTGCCATTTGCAAGTTTGACATCGTTAGTGATTCGTCATTCACGTCGAATTATCGATGCAAATGTTACAACAATTTTGGACAATTGTGTTCATTTGAAAGAACTTGATTTAACTGGATGTGTAAATGTAACTAGAGCGTATTCTCACGTGGGTTCAACACAATTGGAATCGTTGGATCTTAGTGATTGCCATGGAGTGGATGACTCTGGATTGGTGTTGACTTTATCACAAATGCCACATTTAATATTTCTATATTTGCGTAGGTGTATTCGTATAACTGACGCCAGTCTCATATCCGCAGCGTCCTATTGCACTTGCTTACGTCAATTTTCCGTTTCGGATTGTATTCGTATCACGGATTTTGGAGTTAGAGAATTGGCAGCGCGACTTGGACCATCATTGCGATATTTTTCAGTTGGAAAATGCGATCGTGTTTCTGACGCCGGTATCCTTATTGTTGCCCGACACTGCTATAAACTTCGATACTTGAATACACGTGGATGCGAGGCATTGAGTGACAGTGCGACAATTGCATTGGCCCGCGGTTGTCCAAGATTACGAGCTTTAGATCTGGGTAAATGTGACATTGGTGATCTTACACTTGAAGCACTATCCACAGGATGCCCAAATCTGAAAAAACTATCTTTGTGTGGATGTGAGCGTATTACTGATGCGGGATTGGAAGCACTGGCATACTACGTTCGCGGATTGCGCCAATTGAATATTGGCGAATGCACACGGGTGACAAAAGTTGGTTACCGTGCGGTCAAGAGCTACTGCCGCCGTTGCATTATTGAACACACTAATCCTGGATTCTCTAGTTGAAAATTTTTATGCTTTTTATACGCTTTTTGTATTTATTAAACC